>VXBU01003998.1:393963-404594 GCA_013400315.1 Bombycilla garrulus
CTCCCTCGCGTCGGAGTGGGCGCGGGGTGGCACCCCCGGGGCTCCGGCCCCCGCCGCGCCGCCTGCTCGCCAGGGGCCCGGGCGTGCGGGCGGGGATCAAACAGAGCAGGGAGGCAGCTGGTTGAAATTTAACCACAATATTCTCGCTCCCCATTGTTTCCAGGGAGGCCCGATATTTCCACAACAGGATTATGGCATCTGATTAACTCGCTGAGACAACAATGAGGGGCTGGGATGGGCTTCCCCTTCTAGCTGCCAAAAGGGGAAAGTAAATATAACACCCTGATTTCAGGAGCAAGGGTTTGAAGGGCCCCCCCCGGTTCTCCCCAGCTGTGTGCCGAGAAGGGGTCCGGCACAGGTCCACTTGCACACCCTCTGGTTCCCTAGGATCTTCCCAGGTGAGGCAGTGTCCTGGGATGCCCACAGGCACACAAACTCTCTCAGGGATGTTCCCTCACCAGCTCTTCCCTGAGCGCAGGGCACAGGTCACTCATAGGGATACACAGCGGCCAGGCTGGAATAGCCCAGCCAGACACCCAGCTCTGGCTGCAGGGCTTTGCTGCTTTCAGCAGGACCAGAAAACCCAGGCAAGAGGGATGCGGGCTGGGGAACCAGCATCACCCACAGACTTGGGATACTGCTATCTAATGCCCCCAGCAGATCATTTCCTTTGCAGGAGCTAAAAGCAAAGTGCAGCTCGTGTCTCCATCAGGTTTTCATATTCAGTAGCCACGGTTCATCAGGTTTTTGCACTGGTTTTCATACTGCATACTCAAAACCAGTGTCCAGAGCCTTTATGAAGACCTGCCACTGAGCAGGATGGTGAGATGCAGCTGTCCCACTGCTCCTACATATGATAGAGCTAGGGTGTCTGGCCAGCAGCCTGAGGCCACCCCACTTCTACACTTTGGCTGATTCTTCCAGTGGAGTATCCTAAGGGCATCAGCAGAGAAAGCAGAGGGGACGTACCACAGCACTGCTCTCCACCCCTGCCCTTGGCTTCTCAGGGATGCAGAAGGGACACAACTCTAGCATAACTTAGCATCACTAGCTAAGGAAAATTAGAACAGATTCACAGGATCCTCCAGGTTGGTTTGTACTTCCAACAAAAGGAGCCTAGCTTCCCACTTTGTACATCACAAGACTGTGAAGCAGGATGATCTGGGATAGCACTGCATCTGAGGCTGTAGCACTTCCTCAGGGGGAAGTTCCCTATGAATGCCAGTGTCACAAACCCAGACCTCCAAATAACCTCTGTAGCCTGCCAGCATGCAGTGTGCATGTCACAAGCCGCTGTCTCCCTCCCCGCAGCTCCAGGCTCAGAGTAAGCAGCCTAGCCCTGCCCTTGCTGGTAACAGTGCTCATGTCCCTTGGAGGCTCAGGTTGGAAGACAGGAAGTTGGGTTTACTGGTGACAGCAACTCCTGCCCATGCAGGGGCCATGGCCTTGTGCATTGGCCCTGGCCATAGCAAGCAGTGTGTCCTGTTGCTGGGTGCAGAGTCCATCACCTCTCCATGCAGCATTCCCAAGGTCAGCCAGCTCTCCTGCCAGGCAAAGCCTGCGGGCACATGAGGCCAAGTGGGACAGGGACACCAGGCACAGTGGGGTAGCCAAGCTGGGTGTATGGGGAGGCAGCTGGAGTCTGAGACAGCGTTGGGATAACCAGTGTTTGTTTGAGGGGGAAAATTTGCCTGGGGAGGGGGACTCCTGCTTGGGCATCTGATGGGAAGGGACCCTTGCTGCTACAGTGGAGATGGGAGAGATGCAATGTTTGTCCCTGCATCACATAGCATTTCCCTCAACACTCAGCCACTCTCAGGCACCACGGAGACTTCTGGCCTGGGCGCCAGGACACACTGATCCTGCCTGCACTCCAACAAGGTATTCCGACAGTGCCTCTTTCCTCTGCCCTTCGGCTCTTCCCACCAATGCATGCCACTGTCCCTGCCCTGAGCAGCAGTGCAGCATCCTGCAAACCCCTTGCTGGGCTCCCGGGACTGCCCGGAGCTGGGCGCTGCGCAGGGTGAACGGGCGGCGGAGCCGAGCCAGGCAGTCTAGGTGGTGCTATTTCTCTATTTTTGCACTGGATGGGTTTGGGATTTTCCTCTCCCTATTCGCTGCCTTGGTCGTCTTCTTCTCTCTCTCCCTCTCTCTCTCTTTTTTTTTTTTCTTTTCCTTTTCTAAAAATACTTGACAGCGATTGAAAGGTCCCTTTAATCGAGGCCACAGAGCCCTTATTAAGGGCACGGGTCGGGGTGCTGGGCCGTGCCCAGCATAACGGCTTCATTAAACCCTGCGAAAACTAATATTTATGGAATCAAATTTATGGAGGCCGAGGCCGAACTTGTGGCCTTTAATGTGTGTCGGGAGCTCAAATCCAGCTGGCTCCAGGGAGGAGGGGGTGGGGACACTGAAGGAGACCCCAGCAGGACAGGATGGGACAATGTGTAGTGGTGACAGCCTCGGCCAGGGAGGAACCAGTGGCCCCATGCTAGAGTCCTGAGGGCCAGGGTCCCTGCGGTTCCCTGGGGGACATTGGCAAAGCTCTTTTTCCTACCGTCTTCACTCTCCTGCTTTTATTTACCGTCCCCCTCCCCCAATCCATCAATCCGTGCTCCTGCATCCCCACCTCCCCTTGCCTTGGGAGAGGGGTGAGTAGAATGGGATCTGTCCCTGCAGCAGGTCTGTAGGGCTGCTGCACACTCCACAGAAACTGTGCAGCAGGACAGGGCTCATGAGCAACATCTCTGCAGCATGCCTGGGACTGGCTCCCCTGAGCTGGGTACCCCAGGGAGAAGCAGAGACACAGTAACTCACAGGAATGACCCAGGGGTGCAAGTGCTGGTTTGTACCACCCACTCCTCCCCCATAGAGTCCACCAATCGCTGGCACAGCCAGGTTGGGATTGTTTCAACCCTGCCTCTCCCTGTGATGTCTCCTCACACCCAAAGGGGACAGACAAGCCAGATGCCCCCACTGGGGTGATGAGCACTCCTCCTGAATGTGCTGGCAGGAACAGCACAAGCCCCAGAGGCAGCACGGAGCTGAGGGACAAAGCTCGCAACAGAGCAGCTCCTGCACCACAGATGGAGTCCATATGGATGGAGCAAGTGTTGTACCAGGGACAACCTGGTGACAGAAGATACAGGAAACTGTTAAGTTTCTAAGCTTCTGCTATCCTGCTCCTACCTCTCAGCTAGTAGCAGGACCCTCCCTGGTGGCAGGTGCCCAGCAGGCAGACTCAAAGCTGCCAAGATAAGATGTTTGCAGATGGGGAAATGCAGGATATGTAAGCTACGGCAGTCGGCACAAGCTCCCCGTCCTATGGCTTTTCCTTCTTACCACCCACCCTGCCCTGATGCTGCTCCCTCAGAGAGGAAATATAAAAAGAACTGGGTGCACTCGCCCTGGGACTGGTCGGCTGTGGCCCAGCAAAGGCCCTTTCATTGCCCTTCCACAGACACAGGGACTGTTCTGGATGTTTTTGTTTCCCCCTTGCTGCCCAGGAGAACAGGCAGCATGACTGCAGTTGGCCCAGCCCCAGGGACAAGGGCAGCTGGGGGCATGGGTCCCTGTCCCAGGAGAGCAGCACCACTGGCTGCAGCCTGCCTGCTGCCTGGCTCTCTGCCTGCTGTTTTAGGACCTGGCTTGGGCACGGGAATGGGGTCCCAGTCCTGAAGGAAGCATGTGGATCCAGGGGCTGGAAGAGGAGAGCAGGAGTGGATGGATGGACGGACGGACAGACGGACGGACGGACGGATGGACGGATGGATGGATGGATGGATGGATGGATGGAGGGATGGAATGTGAAGGGATGGAAGTGGTGTTTTGTGTCCAGGAAGCATCTGTAACCTGCTCCAGGGCTGCTCTCAGGCCTGGCAGCATTCAGTGTGTTAGTGTTTTTGTTGTCTCCTGCTCCTTGGAGGCCAAAGCATGGTTCAACCCTGTATCACCTGTGCAGTAACTATGGTGGAGGGTGCCAGCAAATGTAGGATGTCCTGCACCACATCCAGGGTGTTTGCCAGCCTGCTTCTGCAGGCACCAGCACATGGTGTGCATCCTGGTATGGGACAAGAACATGGGCTCCAGCCCCCTCAGCATGTTGTGCCCCCATGATGGAGGGTGCATGCTCTTGTGCACACCCCAAAACACATACTGCTGCTCAGGGTGAGGCACAGCATAGCTGGGAGCTCCGTGTTGTGCCACAGCAATGAGCTGCTGTCACCTCACTGTCCAGAGTCACTGCAAACCCCTGGGACATCAGGACTGGCCTCAGGGGGACCCAGAGGTTACATCCTTTCCTAGACACTACAGGCATGGTGGGACAGAGCAGGAGAGGGAATCTTACTGAGACAAAGCCCTTTATTGAAAACTCACTCAAGACCAGCCAAACCCCACAGCTCTGCCAGAGCCCCAGCTGTCCCACACCTACTGGCAGCATCCCTCCCACTTCTCCCAAGCCCAGCATTGGCTCTGCCATGAGAGGAAGCCTGGGCAAACTCTGCACCAGGGAAGAGTTAGAAAAGCTGTTTCCTGAAACACTATGGAAGAAAGGATCTCCATCTCCCCAACTGGAGACATCTTGGGAGGGGTCCATGACCTGGGCAGGGTCCACCAGGAGATGCAGAGACGAGGCAGATGGTGCATGGGTGCTCTGCACTCCCTCTCTTGGATGCTGGACGAAGCAGAGACCTCAGCAGGATTGGCAACAACCTTTCAGCTGAAGAGCCCTTTTGCCTTCTTTGGCTTGGCCTTGGCTGCAGGCAGCCGGGGCTTCTGAGCAGGGGAGGAGACTGGCTGGAAACAAAGAGGAGGCAGCATCAGTTCCACCTTGGGGAGTCATGCAGGATGTGCGCAAGTGTGCAAGCAGTGACATTCCTGTCATCTGTGTTGTGGGAGCACAAAATATATACACATGTGCAATCACACACTCCCCAGTCAGGATGGATGGGGTGGAATGGGCTAGGAACCAAGCTGAGACTCCTAGCCCATCCTGGATGGACACAGTGCCTGGATGAGGAAGCAAAGGAGATGTGGGCCCCATCCTGCCTTCGGTACAGAGACTTCTAGAGCTGCACTCACCGAGGTTCTCTCGCTGGAAGATGTGGTTTCATCCTCCTGGGGTGGAGCAGATAGATGGGGGTGCTCTGTGGTTTCTGCAGTGGGTGCTGTATCCAAGTCGTCCTCTAGTACCAGAAAAATATGCAATTTGGGATTGAGATAAGGGGCATTGCCCAAACCCACTCCAGGAATTGTGCTTGGACTGGGAGCCCAGCCCATGAGGGGAAAGCAAAGGGGGAGACTGTTGCATGGGTTGATTGCACCCGAGGGGCACACTTCCCTTACCCCAGGATATGGGGCTCAGCAGTTGAGGGGACAGCTGCATCACATAGTCCCCATGCCACAGCCAAGGAGCTCCTCACCAGAGCAATGCCGTTTCCGAGCCTGCCTGGCCTCCTGCTGTGTCACTGCAGTGTACAGCTGCTGCAGAGCAGAGGCAAACGCCTGCCCTTCTCCCGCACCGCAGATCTGGGGCAGGGTCTGTGAGAGAAAGTAGAGGCACCATCACCCTGCCAGGAAATCACCTGCCAGGTCACCCTGCCACGGTGCTGCTGTGAGGAACAGAAGGCTGTGCCCCCCTCTGCCTGTCAGGCTACACCTGTTTCACCCTGGGACTGCAGCAGAGTTTGTGGGAACAGGCAGCTCTGGCACTGGGTGGGATGCGGCTGCTCCCAGCTGTGCACACACACACACACACACACACACAGAGACACACACAGACACACAGACACACGCACACAAACACACACAGACACACACAGACACACACANACACACACACGTGCACACCTCCATACACCTGCTCCAGACAGTGGGTTGCCTTCCCATTGAGAGGCAGATTGCAGAGGCTTTTGGATCATTCATGAAAGGCCAGAGATAAGATTGCTCTGGAAGGGCTGTGGCTTCCCTGCCTGGAACAGCATGGGCTGCAGCTCGCGAATATGGACAGTGAGCCCTGGGCACGGACACGACCTAATAAGAGGTGGGAACAGGTAGCCCCTGCCCACCACCACAGCCTCCAGCACAAGGCATCTCTGGTGGCCCCACAGAAAGTGGAAATGATGTGACAGTGAGACGAGGGATGCCCAGGTTTGCTCCCAGTCTGCCAGAACAGCTCCTGCCTCCCTGCACACACTTTTATTCCCTCCAGACTTGACACGGGAAGCCCCCCTCCCCTGCCTGCACCCCTTGCCAGTGGGATGCCACCTTTCCTGCTGGGCCATGCTGCTGCACATGAGAGATCCTGGCAGGCTAGGGAAGCGCCACACTCCACTGGGAACACAACACAGCCCACAGTGCTCAAACAAACATGAGCAGGGATGGAGAAATGCGTTTGTGCCCTGGAGGGGGGCTGTGGGGGGTGTGTGGGGCATGGTGTGGGCCTACAAGTGCAGGTGAGTGCGAGCATGATGACGTGCATAGGAACTGTGTGTGCAGCAGTGTGCACATGAGCATGGCTGCGGGTGCATGCATGGCTGATTGTGTGGCTCTGTGTGTGTGTGTGTATGTGCGTGTGTGCCAAAGGTCTGAACACACTAATCTCTGCCCTGCTCCACACCCAGACAGCAGGAGAACAAAGTGTAACAGATAAGGTAGGATCCTCTCTGGGCCAGGAAAGTGGGGAGGGGATGGGGACACTCAGACCCACTCAAGGCCAGAGTACAAAGCCTGACCCCAGCTTCCCAGTGGCAGAATAGGTAAGCTGAGCCCTCCTCACTGCTCTTCTCCCTACTAGACAGGGTGGCAGGATAGAGCTGATGCCGGGATAGGTTGGCTGGTGCCCAGACAGACACTTTCTGTGCAGGTCTCCTCTCTTCTGCTGGAGTAACAGACATGAAAGGCCCTTTGGCTGTAAGAAATGTAGGGCACTGGCATTTGCTTTTTGACCAGCTGCTATACAGGTCACCTCCTCTGTCCCTGCCCACTGCCACTGGAGGGAGCGATGTTCTGCTGCCAGCATCTCGCCAGCATCCCACCAGCATCCCAGGGATTGCCTGGTACTGGGCAAGCACACCCCTCAATGCCTCATTGCCCAGCCTCTGAGCCGTTAGCTGTGCTGGCTCATCACAAGGTCCCAGAGAGGATGAGGGATGCTGGGCACCTCTGGCACCCCAGGGATGCTCTTGCCCCATGTGTCTCACCCCACAGATCCAAGGCTGCACCCAAAGTTGCAAAAGCAGCATCCAAGGCTGGGAAGGTGACTGCACTTCAAAGGCAGAAGAGCGCCTGGTCACGGGTGGCCAACAGAGCCCAGATCAAAGGCACAAGCTGGAGTCATAACTCAGAGAAGAGCAAACAGCAGCTCCCAGGAAAGTCAGGAATGGCAGTGAAGTAAGAAAAGTGTACTAGATAGCACTGCGTGGGTCAGTGCCCCAGAAGGGCAGGAGAGTCCCCTGCAGAGCCAGCCAGCTCTGGGTGCCACTACTATGGTGCTCACCCCGTCTCCCTGCCACCAACGGGTCCCTGGGGAATGCCAGGGCAATGGGGCAGGCTATGCATCCAGGTGCAGGGTGCTGCCCAATCCCCTCTGCTCCAACCCATCCAGAATGGCACCTGGAATGTGCCCCAAGCCCCAGGGCTGCTCAGGCTGCTCTGCTTCACAGCATTCAAGCAACAATCTGGGCAGGACAGCTGCTCACTTAGTGCTCAGCCCCAGTTGCCCAGAGCCAGCACAGTGTCCTCATGGTGTCCCTGGGGATGGGGCAAACTGTCCTTGCAGCCACTCAGAGTCCCCGAAAGCAGCAGTACACACACACAGTGAGGTGGCACCTTGGGGAGGCACTGGGAGAAGAGTGCCCAGCACCACCGGGGGGATTTGGCATCCGGGATGGCACAGGGGTCTGCAGGTGCAGGACACCTGCTGCCCACGCCTGTGGGAAGGGCTCAGCTCCAGCAAGCCCAGGGTGGAATTTGGGAGTCAGCGGCCACTTCCTGCCACTGCCCTTTCCAGCGGCTGGAGCCCACGGGCTCAGGGCCATGGGGTGGCCAGAGCTGGCCCGCGGCGGGACTGGGAGGCTGCACTTCACAACCCGGGAGGGAAATGGGTTATAACCAGAGCTGGAAGCGTTTCCCTGCAGAGCTATGACTCAGCAGGGAGCAGAGCGTGCTGTGCCAGCCACCGGCCACCTGATGGCCCCGAAGACTGAGAGGGACCATGAAGTGTCCCCTAAAGGGCTGGATGGGGGACAAGCCCTGGCTACAGCTGGTTTTCCCCTTCCTCCTTGCCCCATTGCTCCATTCCGAAGCTGAACCTTGCTGCAGACAACTTGTCCCTGCTGCAACATCAGCCCTGGCCTCTGGTGACTTGTTTTTCCCTGATTACCCATCTCCAGGATAAACATGATGTCTGAGGTCCGGGGAGCCACATAAGCAGAGAGCTGGCAGCTGGGGGAGTGCTGGCCGGGTTGCCCCACACGACTCGCCAGGCACCAGGGAGTGATGCCTCGGAAGCTGGCATGGCTTGTCTGGCCTGTTATGACTACCTGGCCACAAGGCCAAGTGGGATGCCCCAGTATCAGGAAGGACTCAAGGCTGCGGTAGCGGCATGAGAGACTCCACAGCACACCCTGAACTGCAGCTGGGGGATGGGGGAGTGCCCAGCAAAGGGGGGCAGGTGCCTGACCTCATGCTGAGAGCAAGTCATGCTCACTGACAGCCCCATGGTGTGGAGGGGCAGCGCAGGGGGAGCTGGGCTGCAGCCTCGCTCAGTGACCCCCAGTCAAGAGGGCTCTGCTGTGGAGTTGCACCCCAGTGCAGAGATGCAGCAGGGTCAGTGGTGGGCAGGGCACAGAACCTATCTCCAAGGCACTCTGCATTTACCCACCCCTCGCCCAGACTCCCGTCCCAGAAAGCCAAAAGGGACAACAATTTGGAGGCCCTCTTCACAGTATGAGCAGCAGGGGCACATCACCCAGCACGGCATCATGCCACCAGCACAGAAGCATCACCTTTCCCTGGCCCAGGACGGGTTTGCAGGCAGGCTGGATCATGCTGGGCCCCCGCACCACTGCCAAGCACCAGAGTCTAAATCGGTCACACTCAAAGCTGGGGACTGACCCTTTCATTATCACACTAGACGTTCGAAGCGGTTACCAACATTCTTCACTACAAATCCCACATTCCTATTTTTTAATATATTTTTAACTGGAAAACAGAGTGAATGGGCCCTGTTTGGAAATTACAGCCTGGCTGCTGTGGCTTGTATGTCAGATCTGCCCACATTCCCGTGGCCAGCCTCAGCACATGCTCCACAGGGGCACACTTAATAATTCCTGCTGGGGCTGGAGCCAAGGGGTGTGCACCAAGGGGGGGGGATGGCTTCCCCAGGCTGCCCCCGCCAGCAGGCTCCATGGAAGCAGCGTGGTGGAGTGACAGACAAGGAATGGCAGACTGGCTCTCTGGCACTGAGCACAGCTGCTGCCACACTGGCATGGATGAAGTCTGGTGCTGCTGTGGCGGTTGACGGTGGGCAGGGGAAGGGCTCCCTGGCTGGTGCATTCCTGTGCTTCATGGCCAGGCTACCCTTGGCACTCTACCCTGCCACAAGCTTTGTGTGTGCTCCTGGGAATGGGGCTGGAATGGCTTGCTGGATCTGTGCTGGGCATCTCTGCCCATGGTTATGCCAGTGTCAGTCAGGCTAGGGAGAGACCCGCTCTGGGACCCAGACAGATGCTCATGCATCCTCTGCCAGCAGCAGAGGATCTGTCTGCAAGAGAATAGATGGAAGATGGTTGAACTGTCCCCTTCCAGCTGGTATCAAGGGCAGGGAAAGAGGGTGCTTATTCCCTGGGATGAAGCAGGCTACATCAGCCCAGTCTCCTGCCCCAGCTCCCTTGTGGGACAATGTCCCTCTCCCTGAGGACAGAGTCACCTCCAGGCACCCCAAAATGCCCTACACTGACCACTGATGCTCCTTCCCAGCTCCTCCAGCCCTTTGAACTACTTACACCCCACCAGCCCGCAGCAGTCCCTGGGACACTGCATACCCCAGAAAGCAGCACTCCCGGGTACACGAAGCAGCAGCAGCAACGGCAGCAGCAGCAACGGCAGCAGCAGCAGCAGCAGCAGCAGCAGCTAGGAGAGCCGGTGGTGCTGCCAGCCCGCCCTTGCAGCAGGCACGGGCAGGATGGCCAGGACTTCACAGGCAGGCAGCCAGGCTGAGCACACCTGGCAGGAAGTGGCGGTGCCGGCAGGGGAAGGCAGCCGGAGAGCTGTTGAGAGGTGAAGGGGTCACCCTGGGGAAGAGAGGGTGGTGAGGCCGGGACAGAGGAGCATCCCAGCCCGGCCCAGCCCAGCCCAGCCCAGCCCAGCCCAGCCCAGCATGGCACAGCACTCCTCCCAGCACCGCTCCGGCCCTACTGCCGGCAATGTTTTCCTTTCCCCCTAACTTCAGGGGCCTTTCCAGCGAGCAAATGTCAGGCACATAAAGAGCGGCACTGTGAGTGGAAGATGGAGCGAGAATGCCTGCCCGGGTCCCTCCGTAAGTGCTGTCTCACACTTCATCAAGGCAGCCTTTGCAAGCGAGGCACTTGCTTAACAACCAGCAGTCTATGCTGGCCGGCGACCGCAGC
>VXBU01003998.1:404665-469893 GCA_013400315.1 Bombycilla garrulus
GGGGCGACACAACGGGGCGGCGTCACGTGACCGCCACCACCCCCGGTCACATGGCGGGAGAGGCGGGACCGCCCCCCGGGGGGGGGGGGGGGGGGGGGGGGGGGGGGGGGGTGTTTCTATATCTGCCCGGCCCACTCACTCCTGCATCCAATATGCAGGGATAAATCCCAGGAAAAGGAAGGTTAGCGGCAGAGCAGAGGTAGGGCAAAAGGCTGCAGCATCTCCTCCTCAGTCGTGTGAGGATCAACTCACCAGGAGCAGCCTTGGGCTTGGCAGAGATCCTGGTGGAGGGCGAGTGGTTCCAGCCGCATTGGCAGTCCTTACCCCATCCCATTTGGCATGCCTCCTGCCATGGGAAAGAGGCCCTCCTGCCATGCTGCCAAACTAAGGCATGGACATGGAAGCCCTCCCCCCGCCCAAGTGCTAACAAACTCCCTGAAAAAGAGTTGTGTCCAGCACTAGCATTGCCTAGCATTGCCTCCCACCCTGGGCAATGCTAGAAGATGCTGGGCCTTGCTGCACAGGGTCTGGTGGTAGCTGCTGGTGGTACTCCCAGCTCCAGCTTGACCACAAGGATTTGTCCCCCTGTCCAGCAGCCCATGAGGTAACAGCAGGAGAGCCTTTGGGGAAGCTGGCACTGGGTGCTGGTTTGGCAAGGGACATGGACAAGGAGAATGCCCTGAAGTGTAGCAGGACCCAGCATGCCAGGACTAGTGAGAACTTGCTTCCAGGAAGGCAGAGTCACAGGCTGATAGCACCTATGGCCTTCACCTCCACCTGACCCATCACTGACACAGGCTGCCTTCTCCAGGGTCAAGCACAGAAGACATGGACACCTGGTGGCCAGTATGCCTCCTCTCCCAGAGTGACAGCTCAGGGACTTGGCTTATCTGTGAGGAAGTTGAGTGGCTCACACTGCCTTGTTATTTTAGGCCGACTCGGTGAATATGGATACATCACCCAGGCTTATTATTGTAGGGCTCCTTCACAAAGTGTGCCAGCTCATGCGGGTTTATTATTGTCTGCTCAGGAAAGCTGGACACATTGTACTGGTCTGTTATTGTAGGGTTACTCAGGAAGGCCAGCCAGCTCATCCCAGCTTGTTATTATTGCACAGAGCTCATGGGGGGCTGGCCAGAAACTTCCTGCAAAGTGGGATGATGGAAAGGGAGCCACACCTGGTGAATCACAAGGATGCTGTGTGGCGATAAGGAACAGCAAAGGGTGGGATCCAGCACCTCGGCTCCACCCAACGAGGACAGGCCACTCATTCAAGGGCACAAGCACTCACAGGTCCCCTAGGACCTGTGGGGCACTGAGGCTGGCAGAGGCAGCAGGAGTGTGGGTCAGGGCTGGGAACTAGCAAAGCAGCCCTCATACTCCTTGAGAAACAAAATCTGGGGATGACGTGGGGACAACCATGGAAATACTGCACCAAGTACATCCCTAAACCTGGCACACAAGGGATTAGCTGAGCTAACAGGGCCCAGAGAGGAAGCTGGTGCTGAGCCAGGTGGGATTAGGGACTTTTGGGGGGAATCTGGGTGTGTTTAGGACCAAGGCTGAGGAGGAGGCAGCTGCTCCACCCTTGTGGCTTTGCAGTTCCTCCCAAGCACAGGTGCAGCCTAGGGGCAGCCCCTGGGGAAACTGCAGTAGGAAACATTTCTGTGTGGGGCAGGGGGGCAGCAGGGCTTACTGCTGAGCTGCCTCAGGCACGTCCTCAGGCACATGGCCCCAGTAGGGTTGGGTCCAACATGCCCCAGCAGCCGTGGCACTGCTGCTGGCACAGCCACTAAGTCACCATCACTTCCCCTTGCTCTGTGACAGACCGTGTTTCCCAGGCATGCCAGCCTGCTGGTGTCACCCCAGGCTGTGCCCATTTGGTACCACGTGCCCAGATGTCCCATGGGCAGTTCCCAGCTGTGCCAGGTGCCCAGGTGTCCCCCCAGGCACTGTCCAGCTGTTCCAGGTACCCAGGTGTCCCATGGGCAGTGCCCAGCTGTGCTCAGTGAAGATGTTGGTCCCCAGCCAGGCACCAGGACTGAGTGTCAAGAGAGCTCTCCATGCACAGCAGCCTGCCCTGTGAGCACACAGCCCTTTCATTCATTGCAAAAAATAGCCCCCCAGGGTGTGGCCCAGGCTGGAAAAGCCCCCTCCATCCCTGACCAACCCATGTTTATTCAATATGGGGGAGACACACTGCCCTCTCCCTGCCCCCCAGCCCTGTGCACCGTCTCCCTGCCAGAGTGGCTGCTCTTGGACGTGTTTTGCCGGGTCCCCCCTGGCCAAAACACACAGGCTGGGGCCATGGGGGGAAGGCAAAACCCTAAAAAGCACTGGGTTTGTCTCCAGGAGGAGCAGCTCATGGTGATGTCATGAGAGTTTGCAAGCAGCCACATGAAAGGGACTTGCTGCCCAGGAAATCCACAGTTCAATGATCCTTCAGACAAGCCAGCGATTCTTCAGTGGGCCAGGAAGGAAACCTCAAGGAGCCCAAGCCAAGCCTGCCTTTGCCCCGGGGACATAGCTTGCCCACAGCCTCATGGCCCCCCAGGATCCCCAACCATGCTCCCTGCTCTACAATCCCTATGTACCCCCTTCTCAGCAGCTGTAATTCACTGCAGCCCAATCCCTCTGCAAAATGGTACCAACCTCTGCCCTGCAGTCCCTGGACACCAAGCCTCTAACATCCTAACCCTTACAAACATCTACAAACATCCTAACCCTGCTCTGCAGCCTCCAGAGTCCGGACCTCTGCTCCACAGATCCCAGACCCTTTCCCTCTGCTGCTCTGGGGGGCAGCACCCCTATTTCCATGGTGATCCATCAGCCTGGGAGTGGCAGGTGATTTAGGGTCAGGCAGCGCTGTGACCTGACAGTGGGGATGCAGCAGGGCAGAGGGTTCTCTTTCATGAAGGATTACACTGGGGACAGCTGGGAACACACAGATGCAGCCTCCTCAGCCCCCTCCCCAAGAGTCAGACAGGTTCTCAGTCTGCTCTGGCAGGCATTGCAGACATGGGCCCCGAAACCAAATCCACTGCCCAGGGCTCCCCTCCCCATTTTCCAGAGGTGCGGGATGTAGTGTCTGGACTGATGAGGAAGATTTGCCACGCAGGAGACATCTCTGGGCTCACATCCAAGCCCAGGGTTTCAGCTCTGCACGTCAGTCTACTCTGCGCATCCCAGCCCCTCCATGGATCGTGTGTCACATGGAAATTGGTGATGGAGCTGCCTTTCCTGCCCCATCACAGGCTGCAGCCCAGAAGGAGCTGAGTGGCAAGTGAAGCTCAGGGTTTAGACTTCATGCCCCCAGCACCTACTATGCATCATTTTAAGAGGCTGCAAGCAACCAGCCTGTCCATCTGCAACTTGCCCATGGAGACACTCTTCTGCTCCACTTGCTCCATCTCCCCACCCACAGGCACAAGGTGACAAGACCCTCTGCAACCCCAAAGGTGCCTGGAGACCAGCACAGACCCCACGCTGGTGCCATGGCATGTGAGAACACTGGCTGGGAAATCCTTGGTGGAGCAATGGGCATGGGTGTCTCCACAATGTGGTGCTGGAGCTCTCTGAGGCCAGCTGAATGGTGACTGGAACCCACTGCCCTCAGCAGAGAGAGGGTCTTTGCAAAAGAGCCAGCTCTGAGAAGACCACAGCCTGGGACCTCTAGGATGTGGGGCATCTCCATCCTGCTAGTACCTAAATCAGTCCATGACAGCACTGGACTCATGGAGGGGACAGGGACAATGGAGAGGAGATGGGAGCCCCCACATTCAATGCAAGGCTCTCAGGGCTGTTCCCTCTCCCATCTGGGCCCAGGCTGGGATGTTTGTGTCCCTGTGTCAGCAAAGAGAGGGGACTCAATCTCTATGACTGTCAATCAGGCACTTTTCACCAGAGCTAAAAATGCAGTCACAGAAGGAAAACAAAATAAAAACACATAACAAAACAGAGAGGTGAAAAATTCCTTGATATTTCTCTCCTGCAAATCCCCAGAGTCAGCAGAGAGGCGAGAGCCCCCAGAGTTTGTCAAGCAAACACTTTCACACCCTTGGCCATGCTCGGCACGCTGCCACTGGAATGCCAAATATATATTTAAGCTCTGCTCATCAAAGGAGTCTGTTCGGAGTCAGTTTTGGGCAACGTGCATGTGGGCTTGGCCTGGAGAGAAAACCAGGGATGCAGAGAACATTTCTAGGGGATGGGAGACAGCTCGCATGTACGTGCACACACGCGTGAGATAAATGACAACCTTCAAGGTCGTGCGGCTGTAAGGTCACAGGCTGGGCACGAGATACCTGCCCACTGTGGCACTCACCCTTATCAGCGCCTGTCGCACTGTGGGGTGGGGATGTTTAGGCTGGAGGGAGGCCAGCAACCATTCTGCATTCCAGCGCTATAAACTTTGTCAAAGCTAAGCGAGCTCAGCCAACAAAGCCAGGGTCCAGCAAGAGAAGCAGGAAGCAGCACTTTGGGAAAGAGTAAGATTGCAGGGACACGGAGGGCTGCTCAGGGCTGTGCACCTTGCCGTGAGGTGATAAGAGGCCTCGGCTTGGGCTCAGCACTATGCAACAGTGAGACACAGATACAGTGCTCCTGTAAAGTCCAAGGCTGGAGTTTGCCAGGGTGCCACAGATCCTGCTCTGCCTCCCCTAGCACTACCTGCACTAGGCTGCCAGCCAACCCACAGGGCATCACTGCTTATCTGCTGCCAAACCACCCCCAGTCCTATTCTTGGAGGCATCAAGGGCAGAGGGCTGCACTCCTCCTCTCAGACATGGCATTGCTGGAACAAGCTAGACACAGAAAGGAGCACTTTGGGAGCACAGAGCAAAGGGGAGACTCTTTCTGCATGGACCACTCCAGTTCCTCTCTCCTTTACAAGTATTCCCTTGGTTTGTTCCAGGCAGCCCAGGGACCTATGCCCATCTCATGGTAAACCTCAGCATCAGAGAGATGGGGAAATCTCTGCATTCCTCCTCTTTTGTGTGGGGCTTGCAAAACCCCAGTGCTGGCTGCAGGGGCTGAAGACAGTTCTGGGGAATGCCACACATGGATTGGTGGCAGGACAGGAGCTCCATCTCCAGAGATGACAGGCTGACCTTTCCCCTCTCTACCATTGCTCCAGCCAAGAGCAAAGACGATTTAGCCCAAATCTTGTACCTAATGCCAGCTGATAGAGCTGCAGGTTGGGGTCTGGCCAAGGGCTGGAGTTGGACAGGGCAGGAGTGATCATTGCCACAAGCAAACGGAGCACACCAGTGCTGTGAAATCAGGCATTATGAGCCTGTCTCCCGTGGCAGGACCAGCCTGTCAGCTGCCAGGGATATGCTCTGGTTATGGCAGGGGCAATCCCAACACTGCTAGGGCTCGACCCTGCACAGCCATGTCTCTCAAGCTGGGTTCATCTCCATGTGAGGAGAGGGATTACTGCACCACCATGGTTGGATTTCAGGCACCTGCTGCAAATAAAACACTCTGTCAGGGCACCTTTGCCCTTTCAGGCCTTGGAGAGAGGGACAGGGTGCCTGTGGTACTGCCTGGGGGGCACAGAAGCCTGGAGGAGCTGGGAGCCATGGTCCCAACCTTGCCCCATGCTGTGCCACTCCACCTGGCAGATTTCCCCTTGTCACTGCAGCCTCTTCCATCTCTGTTCAGGTTCAGCCACTGCAGCCCAAGCTGCTCCTCGCTTCCAAGGGCAGGGATCCCAGCCTGTTCCGGGAGAGATGCCCGGAGCTTCACCACTCCCCCTTGGGCAATGAGGAACAAAGACCTCCTCAGCTCTGGCAACTGCTTCTTTTTCCAGCCCCCTGCCCACTCATCACACCACTCTCTCTATTCATGCTTGCCTTGCTCAGACGGGTTGAACCCACCCTTTGCTATCTCTAGACAGCAAAACCATGTCCTTCGGCTAAATACAGTGTTTTTTAAAAGCCTCACCATTTTCATCCCTATTTTTCTAGGTGTTTTCTTCCATGCAGCACTATCTGTCAGCAGCAGCACAGGAAAACAAGGTACCAAGGACATCTGATTCCAGCTGCCCTGTGCTCATGTAAAATCTCATCTGTTTGCAGTCCCTCTCTCCTGGAACACCATCACCCTCCAGTCTAAAAATTAGTCTATCTTCAACATTATTCATGATAACATGCTCAAATATATTGTCTCCTGAATGGTGCTAGGCTACAAAACCCTCCTCAACACAAAGCCCTGCAATCAGCATGGCCAAGTTGTTCTGCAGGCTCAGGGGAGTAACAAGGGACCTCTACAGACCCACCCTGCACTGCCATCAGCTGGCATTATCTCAAATAGTCAAGGAGCTCTGTTGTTGCTCCCCAACAATCCCAGCTCTTCCAGCAGCCCCAAAGTGGGAGAACAAGGTTCCCTCAAATGCCCTGCCTCCAGGAACTGAGGTTGGCAGAGAATCTCCTCAAATACCTGGAAGCTCAAAATGCAACTCTTCAAGTCGACGTCACAGCCAAGGCGAGGACTGAGCTGCTCCTCATTCTGTCCACGCTGGCTCCTGCAGCTGATGCCCACAACCCACTGCCTCCTACCAGGCTACACATCTGCAGCCTCCACCCGTGCAGGAGAGCAGGAATCAATTACAGGGCTGGCAAAGGCTGCTCCAGGGCCAGCACGTGGCACCAGCTCCAGCAGCCACAGAGCACGTGGCACAGCACTGAAGGCAGCCAGCTGGGTGCAGATGTGCCACTGGCTCATGGGAAAGAGCCACTTGAAAACCATGGTATGAAAGTGCTGGTAAACCAGGGCCACTCCTCTGCTCCTCTGGCTTCATGTGTTATTTATAATGCTCTGGGTGCCCACCCTGGGGAAGTTCAACCCCTGGGGTGCAGACTTTTGGCAAGCCAGCCATCTCGTCTGCCATTCAGTTCCTCAGAGCCCCCGCCAAGTCCTGGACCCCCCTGGTAGCTAAGATGCTCCAGGGTGGGCTCTGATCCAGCCCATCACAGCATGGACACATTAGCATGCACTGGAAGGACAAGCCCTCATGCAGTGCTCTCAGACAACCAGCCTGTACAGCACCAGTGTATGGACAAGCCCTGCCACACGAGTCTGGTGACAAGGAGAGACTCAGCCAAGCCATGGCCACTCCTTGGAACCCCGCTGTTAGTAACCCCAGGTGGCTGGAGCTGGGGGGGTAAGATGCCCCTGCTCTCCCCAGGGCTAGGGTGGAAAGGCTCTGGGGAGGCTCCCATCAAGCTTATAGGGTTAGGCCTACCTAACACAAAGGTGTCCCAGGGCCCAACAACTCCTGGGCATTGCAATAATTTCTTGAGTCTTTGCAGGCAGAGGAGAGCTGAGTTTGCACTAAGGAAATGTGATTCTGCTAACCCACAACTCACAGGGGCTGCCAAAGGGCTTCAGGGAAGGCGGGACGTGAGGAAGAAGAGGAAGAGCAGCAGTGCCATGCACTCAGTGTCTACCATAGTACTGGCCCTACATCCTCTCCTGCCAAGCAGTACATCCAGGCATTACTCTGTGCACAATCCCGTCTCTGCTCCTAACCCTGGCTCTGTCTAACCCCAGACTGAGTCTAACCCCAGCTCTGCCAGCACCTGTGGGATCAAACGTGTCTGTAGCCCAACACTCGCCCTTGCAAGCTGAGGTTTGCGGGCCCCCGGTGTCTCCCGACACGGCTGCAGGATGAGAATGCTGCATACACAGCCCAGAGCTGTGGTGACCCCTGGGGTGGAGGGGTAGGACTGTGCTGCTCAGGATCAGGTGGCAGCTGATGGTGCTCCCCCAGCCAGCGGTGGAGGAGGAGCAAAATTTATTCCACCAGTATGTGGGCAGCAGGAGGGGACCAGGGGGCTCCTCCAGCCTGTCTGCCCCATGCGTGGCCAACCCTGTCCCGACAGTAGTGACGACAGCACGGTCCTTTTGGACTGTCTCTTTGGCACCCACGTGTCCTGATGACTGGCCCTGAGCGGACCCAAGTCCTTCCTCCTCTGACCACAGAGGGGAAAGTTTCCAAATTAAAAACCTAAATCTGGCAACAAGGTGCCCATGGCAGGAACCTTTTAAACTGGCCATTAAAGTTTATAAGTTAGACGGGCACCAGGAGCAAGCGGCAGAGCTGCAGAAAAACAGTCGCCCCTCCTGGAGCAGCCTAACCACGGCTGTCCCCAAAGCCGCAGGGCTGACGTCACAGCATTACTTCACCTCCATCACCCACTGCCTGGCCGGCCCCAGTCCCATGTTTACCCCTGCCCATCCCTGCTGCTGTCCCTTGGAGCCTGCTTTTCCCTTTGAGGTCAGTCAGCAGCCCCAGGGCCTGGCGAGGAAGAGGAAAAGAGTAGAGAGAAGGAAACCAAACCTCAGCGCCCACAAGGCAGGCTGCAAAACACGGAGCCTCAGCAGCTGCACTCCAGGCATGGTGGGCTCTGTCCTCTCTCAGGAGAAGAGAGGTCTCTCCCTCAGCTGCACCCTCCCTTCCTGCCTCTAGGCTGCTGGAAAAACTCTTGCAAGCCATGGTTTTCCTACTGTTATTCTCCCATTTTCCCACAGACAACACATTCTGTACTGTGGGCAAGATGGGCTGGGGGGGGTATTGTATCCCACTCATTGACCTATCCTTCCCCAGGATGCCAGGATGCACCACAGGCACCTGAGAGATCCCGGCCTCTATTCCAAGGGATGAGATGCTATGGAGTGAACATGAGCACTATGGAGTGAATGAGTGGCACAGCCTGTCCCCAAGCCCGGATAGGGCACCTGCCCCTGGTAAAGCCCAGCCTGCAGCTTCAGCTAGAGGAACTTTGGGAGTAGCAGAAACAGAAGCCTTGGGTGCCTGGGCACAGACCAGGCCAGGACCTCTCCCCTCTTCCCTGCCAGCACAGGGGCACTTCATCTCTAGACCTCTCAAAGAGGAGCCACCAACCTCAGTGAGGTGCTGCAGGTGCATGTGGGATGCAGGTTTGCCTTACCTGCTGCGGTGAGAGGGTGGACAGAGGGTATAAAACCCCATGGGCAGTGGTACTGGAAGAGTCCTGGAATCGGCCTGAACAATGTGCTCAGCTGAAGAACCATGTTGCCACAACATGGATGAGAGCCACAAAAGCCACATGGGTTCAGAAGGGGCAAGGCTGTGGGGTGTGCGGCTGCAGAGCTGCCTGTAGCAAGCCCAGGGCATCGGTCAGAACAGGCTGGGCAAGCCACTGTCCCCACTGGCTGCTGTTTGGAGCACATGCTGCCCACTGTCACCTCCTGGAGAGGTTTTGGGCTGCATTTATAGACTCGGCCACAGACCCTGGACCTTATCTTGTGGACTGCATAGTGCTGCCCCTGCATCCAGAGCATCCGAGGGAGTGGGAAGTGCCACTGAGCCCTCTGCTCTCCAGTGAGTCAGGGCACACAGCTGAGCCACTCACACTACTCCCCACGGGCATCAATCAGCGGGGAAGTGCACACACACACATACACACATACACACACAAACAGGGCAGCCTCTGCAAACAACTGCTTGTTAAGTTAAAATTAAACTCTCCACAAATATTGACCTTTGGAGGGGACACAAACTCTGCCAATATATTTACCAGCTTTATAAATGGGCCTGACCACAGTGCCCTGTATGCTGAGGTGGATGAGGTGAGGGCTACAGAGGCCAAACAAGGCGCATCCCCCTTCCCTAAATGGAGCTCTCCCCGAACAACGCCACTGTGCCTCCAGCTGCCCCCACACCATCCCCTGTCCCCACTCCAGCCTTTTTTCCTTCCAACTTGTGTTTTTTTGCGGGAGCAGCCAGCAACTCACAGAGGACACAGGAGAAGCTCTTGTCACCTCTGGTCTCATGAAATTGGTCAGCACTACAGTCCTGATGCTGCTCCTTATCTTCCAACCCTTCTAGACTTCTGCACTGACAAAAGCTTCACTGTCTGGCAGGGGCATCTGCTGCCAAGCCCAGCTGCCCAGTGCTTGGGCAGGTGGCTCTGCCCACAAGTCTGTGCCCCCTCTGTGGAGTGCTCAGCACAGCCTGGGGGGGGTTCCCATCTCTCAAGGGAGACCCAGAGCTCAAGGCTTGGTTCTTCATCTGGAAATGCTTCAGGAGCAGAACCACCAGTAGCCTGCAGCTGGAGAGAAGGCACAGCATTGCTCTGCAGTGGGATATCACTCCTCTCAAACTCACCAGAGCTCTCTGAAGGAACCAGCATGCCTAGCTGAGCATCCGGGATTTACAGTGGGAATGGGAAAATACTTAGGACAAGATGTTTCCACAAGGAGGATGGAAACCAGCTTGGCTGTCATGGGAGAAGATGCAAGTTCTTCTCACAGCCTACACCTAAGGTAAAACACAGGAGGCAAGCAGGAATAAATGGTGGCTTTTGCAGGCAGAGGGTATAAACAGGATGGTATGGGAGGCAAGAGCATTGTCAATGACATTAGCGCAATAAGTTGCTGTTGAATAGCTGGGCAAAGAAGAAGGACTTGGGGAACAGCCCCAGCTACTGCGTTAATGCAAGGAGAACACACTGGCCAGGAACTCAGCAAGGAGAAGATGATCTTGCACATCCCGAGGAGACCAGGATGGGACCATCGTGCCTGAGGCTGTTAATGATGCTGAATCCTTGGACAAAGAGAACGACACAGATGTGAGCACATGGTCTGGCTGAGCATGTCCCAGCAGGCAGTGGAGCTCAGCATGTAAGGATGATGGAGGGTGCATTCAGGAGATGGCCCAAGGAGCTAAGCATGCTGACCCAAGGCCACACGCAGCCAGGAGAAGGATGCCAAGAGAGTATGCATGCAGCAGGCACAGCTCCTGCACCCAGAGCAGTGAATGCACTGGCTGGGGAACCAGAGGAAGGCTTGTGCCCGTGCTGGCTGCCTGGTCCCCGGCCCCAGGGATGCAGGGAGGAGAGCACGACACATACAGCAGGGGATGCCCAAGTTCCAACTCTTGGAAATACTGAATAGAGTCTTATTCAGGCTGATGTAGAACACTGTTAAAACACACAAAAATCCTTTGAGTAATGGGCGAGCGGGAAAGAGGCATCTATAATTAACAGTAACTGTTCGAGACGGTCGCTGCCCAGAGATGTGTACTGTGCAAAACCACTTGAAAAGGCCTCATCTGAAAGGCGAAGCCTGGGGTTTTTCAAGAAGCCCGTCATGTAACGATCCTGGCCCTTCCAAAATAATTCTGCCATATTAAAAAAACCCAAAACCTCAGTTTAATCACCCTGCAGCACTGGGACTGGAAAGCTCTGAGAGGAGGGGAAGGGAAGCACAACTGGCTTCCAATTAGAGCCTCATTAGAAAGGAAAGCTGGGGAGCTATTAGAGAGCTGGCCAGGAGTGAGCAGAGCCAGATGCCTGGAGACCCACTGCAGGAGGGGTGTCCTCCTCATCCCTGCCCCTTTCCCTCTTTCTCCTCAGTGGGTGCTCTGAGACACCAGGAGGGACATGGTCCCAGCTGTGGACACTTGACCTGAGCAGAAGAAGAGGTTGCTGTAGTTGCATACCTAAAAGCAGTAATGGAAACCCTGGACCTACAGATAGCAGAGTTTGGGGATGTTCATGGAGCTGGGTGGGGAAAACTAGGGATGGGAGAAAGGGGAACTGGGGCTAGAAGGATACTGTGACTGGAGGGGGAACGTGAAACAGGGTCTATGGGCTTCACTGCCTCCTCCCACCCTCAGAGGCACAGAGCCAGGCCAGAGACTGCTCCCACTGGATGTCCCTGTGATACCAGATGAGGCTTCCATTTCTGCCAAAACTGGGGGAAAAGGTGACAGTCCTGCTGTGAGCACATACCTTCTCCTGCCCTGCAAGCACACCCTACTGCCTTGCCCTCCACCTTGGATCCTTGTCCCCTCCCACACAGACCAGTCCTAGTGCCCAGCGTGCTGCAGCCCCACAATGATGAGTACAGTGGCTACAGACACTCATCGAAGTGCCGAAGTCCAGACACGTCAGAGTGAATACCAGAGCATCATCACCCACAGCACAGGTTCATCCACAGCATCCACCCCAGCTTGTTTGCTTCATCACTCTGGCTTTAATTGTGCCCACCAGCTCTGCCTGCCTGGGCCAAAGCAGTGGGCATCTCCTTGCCTGCCTGCAGCCTGGTTCCAGGGCTGTCCAGGCAGGAGACACACTACCCAGATCAGCCTTCCCTTCCCATCCCACAGCCTGGGACTCATCCAACACAAAGTTAATTTCTAACCATGGGTAACCAGCAGTGTCCCAGCTGGGATGATTTATCCCCTATCTGCCTGGATTGGATTTATGAGCCACACATCCCCTAGGCTGTGATAAAGGCCATGTCTGTGCTCCTCCATCCCTGCCTTCCCGTAGCCACTCCATGTGGACTCGCTGCCCAACCCCCCCNCCCCAGCGTGGAAACCTGACAGCCCACAGAAGAACAGTAAACAGCAGAGAAAATAGAACACGCTGCAGGCCAAGGAAAGACATGCTGGCCAGGGAAGCCACAAATGGTTCCTGCTTTCAGGATCTATTCAAGAAAATAGAGTGGGATGTACCCTGGACTCCCACCAGGCCTCAAAAGGGGAGAGGGGCACTGCTATTAGTAGATGATCCAGGGCACTGCTCACATGCAGGGCTGGATTGGATGATGCCACAGCTGTGTTTGGAATGGCTGAGAATCAAGGAGCAGTCTTCGAAGCAGTGCTAGGTGAGAGTGGGCATTTGCCCTGCAAATGGGAATTAACATACAGGGTGGAAAATTCCTCATCCCGTCAGTCCAGCACGAGGCCAGGAGAACTGGGGACCTGAAGTGAGGCCAGATGCTGCTATGCTTGCTCCTGTCAAGTAGCAATCGGTTGTGGGGGTGTTAAGGGGTGCTAAGGGCACACCAACTTGTCCCAGTCCATCTTCCTCTGCAGACAGTGCTCAGCAGCCCAGAACCTAGAGACAATGTCAAGGTGATGCCTTAGATTTGCACTTCAGGCTGCTCTAGGATTTGGCCATGGTGAAGATGAAGACACATGTCACTCAACTTCTTTTTAAACAATATGTGAGGCTTCTTCCCTTGTGTTGGGAACACAATCAGCCCCTGTGCAGTGCTCGGCATTACTGCAGTGCTGGCAGCCTCTGTAGCAGGCCAGAATATGTGCAGAGAGCTGCATGCACCTGGACCTGTTTTCTGCTCCTCCACCAGCCAGAAGCCACAATGTCAGAGGTCAGATGTTCTGCATGCACTGAAGCAGCTCTGCAGTTCAGAGCCTTGTGAGTTGGTGTCTTTGCCCTGACGGCTGGGATGGCATCACTCTCTGCATCACAACCAGGGGCTTCCAGTTCCCACAGCCAGCTGGATGTAGAGCCCAACAGGCAGGAAAGCAGGCTGGATGCTGGCAACCCGGCCATACAGATTGAGGTCCTGAATTCAAAGCAGTCCCTTGCCAGTGACATCTATATGGAAAGGGAGCAAAGAGCAGAAGTGACAGCCCTGGGGTTTGCAGCATGAGGCTGCAAGAAGCAGGATGGATGAGGCCGCAGGCAGCATCCTGGCACAACCAGCCCCAAGCCGTCCCCCAGCTCTCTGCAGCGCTGATAGTGGCAGCCCCAGCAAGGGAGAGAAGAGAGCCTTGTTCTGCGGCCAAGACTAAGGCGATTCAGTGCTCTGCTCCCCTGAGGTTTCTCAGGTGAAACCTGGCTCTGTAATGGCTGTGTCTGTAAAATGTATGGAAATGCCCATAAAACCGGTATCAAATGCTGTATGGATATATATGGATATGTGGAGAGAACTATGAAATTAGGAGCATGTGGGGAATTGGGGCAGGACGGCTCCCTCAGAGCCGTAAAAACATGTAAATAAAAGGCAGGGGACACAGCAGCACCGGGAGCTGCACAGACAGGCTAGCACGGGAAGGAGCCAGGGGAAGGGCACCCTGGCTTACACTGTGCAGCTTTGCTGAGGCCTGAGCCCATGGGAAGCCTCCAGAATGGAGGGACCTCTCTGAGGAGCTGCATGGGACAGACCACTCTGCAGGTCTCGGGAAGCCTTGCCAGAGCTTTCCAGAAGCCCAAACCCTCCCTATGGGCAGAGGCAGAAGACCTGGCTGTGGGAAGACCCTGAACTTGGAGACAGCTTGAAGATGAGCTATCAAAGTGACAAGTGAAAAGCTGGAGAGGGGAAATGGGCAAAGGTCTCTGTGGTGGATGACAACAGCCCACAGTGGTATTAAAGCCTGAGAGAATAACTGCTGATCCCAGCTGGAATGAAAGAGCCAGCACTGGTCGAACACTGGTTGAGCATGATCAATGGAGTAGTACTATCACTGAGGTTTTAGTAAGATTTCTGATCTATCAACAGATTTTGCAGCAAAATCATAAACAAATAGGCAGAGGCCCTTTCTGAGAAGTAAGCAATAAGAAATGAGAGGACATGTACTGTGGCCACTAATGCTGTTTGCTCCCCACACTGTGCTGGGCAGCACCCTGTTGGCTCCAGTCCTTGCCTTGCCCCAGCAGGGGTTGGGGAGCTGTGACCCCAGCTCTCTGCTGCTCCCACCAAAACCTTTTACTTCTTGCAGCCTTCCTAAAAAAAAAAAACAGGCCAAGAAACCCCGAATCTGGAGCCTAACCCCACTCATTTGCCCTGATTCATTTGAACTGAGAAAAGCAAGCATGGAGTGACCTCTGCAGCAGGGAGACCAGGGCAAGACCAGCTGTAGGCACACCCCTGCTCCTACCCCACATGGGGCAGATGCTGTAGTGATGGGGGAAAGTTCCTTGGCTTCATGAGAGCCAGCTCAGCTCCTGCTGCACCACTGACCAGGGTGGCAGCACAATGTGGGTACCAGCCCTGCTGCCTTGACTCATCCCTGTCACAGAAACTGCAGCCAGGGTGATGCAGCGATGCAATGCCAGGGCTGCAGAGATGCAGCGCTGTGGATGCAGGATACAGTGCCTACGACACAGAGATGCAGTACGTGGGATGCAGGATGCAGTGCCCGAGATGCAGAGATGCAGTGCCGGATCCGCAGCCCCGCCGCCGCCGCAGCCCATCAGGCGGGCGGTGACCGGAACCAGGGCGCCATCTGCCGCGTCCCTATCACCCACCGCGGCCACATCTCCGCGGCTCTCACATCCAGGGCACCCAGTCTGCAGCAGTGTGACAGTGATAAGGATGCAAATGCCTTCGGGCTGTTCCTCCTTTGGACTCCAAGCCCCTAGTGCTGGGGCTGCGGGGGCAATTTGGGTTGTCCCACAAAATAAATCTGGGAAGTAGGGCAGATGCGGGGCCATGCAATGGAACTTCAGCAGCAAAGCAAACAGAGGGGTGTGAGAGATGGAAGGGATGGGAGGCACTTGAAATTCTTCTGGCACTCTACTCTGCAGCACCAGATGCAGACTCTGCCCAAGGGCTTCCAGAGGCACTGGGCAGCTTCTGTGAGACAAGTTTAGAGGCTACCCCACCAAGGCAGGGGTGCCAAGGCAAGAACACAGCTGCAGCAGCTGGAGAGATGCCAGACTGAGGGGGAGAGCAGGGACACTGGAGGTGCCTGTTCCAGGGCACTACCTGTGGGTCTGCTTATCTTCAAGCTCAACTAGGCAGCCACAAAATAGGACAGCACCCAGGGGAAGCTGGTCTCCAAATTTCCACAGCTCATCCTGCACCAGTAACCATGGCCCTTGCTCAGCTCTGGCTCTGCACATTGCCACTTTCTGGGGCACTACATTGCCACACAAGTGAAAAACATGCAGGGACCACACTGTCCAAGTGGGCTCATGGATATTAATATCCATTGTGGCTATCAAGAACATCAACACAGCACAAAGACCTAGTATTACTCCTGGCCATGAAAATGCAGTGATATCCTCATGTCAACCAGGCGGCAGAGTGAGGATGGGATGCCCATCCTCTGCCCATGTCCTCAGTCTCTGTGCTCTAGCTCTTCAGCTGGCCAGAGGAGTGGAGGGGAGCCTGCTTTCTTTGCAACACTGAGGTCTCAAAACACAGGGAGCAGGAGCCAGGCAGCCAGGGAGCTGACTCCTCTGTGACTGTGGCTTCTGCACCATGACAGGCACTTGTAGTCACAGTGTCCCAGACGCCAGCCAAGGGACACTGCCTAGCGAGCTGGGCAGTGTGTGAGCAAAATTGTATGGCCAAGCAAAATTGTTCTGCGTGCCTGCTTTGGAAAGCATTATTATAGAGCCAGAAGATGGATCCCCCAGGGACCTGGGTGTGCCTGGGTGAGCACCCTTCCAGCCATGCCATCAGTAGGCTCCAGGAGAGGGGAGGGCAGGCATGGCCTCAGGGAAGCACAGGGGACAGCAGGTAGGATGTGATCACACTTGGGACACACACTTAACCCCCGTCCTTGGGCATGATGGGATCTGCAGAATTGCACTGTGGCTTCCCAAGGATCCCAGGTTAAAGAGCTACCAGGCTGGAACTTGAGGAGCAGACACACCGATAGCCATGGGAATGTAGGGATGCTCCCCCTTCCCTGTCCTTCCTCCCTCTTCCCCACTATTCATCAGTATCTCCCTCCAGCAGCCTCAGCTCCCAGAACCACAGAGCATGTATCAGCCAAGCACTGCTGCCAGCAGGGACACCACTGGGAAGGGGTTTAGGGATGTAAGCCTTTTATCTTGGCAGAGCTCTGGGATGGAGAATTCTGCAGGCCACCTGCATCCCCTTGGTGAGGCTGGCAGGTCCCTGGGCACAGCAGTCCCTGGGCATGGCTCCCATGCTCGGCCAGGGCAGTGCAAGGTCACACCCAGGCCTGTGAACCTGGGCAGGCACAGGGGGGGACCTTCTAGTCACACAATTACTATATTATGCAGCACTAATANGAAAGGGCTTGAAGTTTTCTTAATGCCACATAGTAAAGTATTTATAGAAAGCCAGGCGTGAATGGGCTGCTTACAGGCCACACTCCTCCTCGGCGTCAGGATCTCCAGGAATTATTCTGTGCAGTCACATTGTTGTATTCACCCAGAGATTGAGTTTAATTACAGACACGTGGGTGAACAGGCTGTCAGTGTTCCAGCCTCGCTGGGGAAAGGGCAACTGAGCTCCCTTTAATGAATGTATTTGAAAAAGACCNGGAGGGAGGGAGGGAGGGGAACTCCCAGAGGCATCGCTGGGGGCAACAGGGATGGAGGAGAAGGGGCCATGGGGAGATGTGGGGTACCAGGGGAGCCACTGGGGCTCTCTGCACTGGGGAATGGGGCTGGAATGCTGGGGAGAAGTTGGGAACAGTTGGACATTGGGGTGTATAGGGCACACGGAGCTGGAGGCACATGGCCCAGATGTGGCCAGAGCAGCTCACAGGATGCAGGGCCCCAAGCATCCACTGCACACAGGATGGCAGATCCCCTCGGAGACCCAGAGGAACTTCCCAAAGAAAATGAGGGGAGTGGGGAAGACTCCCAACTTATTACAGAGCAGCATATAAAAAGAACAAATAAATACAGAGCTACTTTATTACAAGTCTGGCCAACTCTTGTGGCTGACTGATTACAGGGCAGGCTGCTCCAGAGCTATGCAAACCCAGACCTCAATAAAGGCCAGATTGGAGCTGCCTTTCACTCATTGACAACTCCGGCGTGCTCCTGCTGTGCTGCTCAGCCCCAGCACGCCGCTGGCTGCCCCCACACCCCAGCACGAGGCAAAGGGGTAAATAAAAGCTTAAACAAGTAGTGAGTAAGTGATGAGCAAGGGCAAGCAGCATCAGCAGCCTTCCAGACAGGCACTAAAAATACAGTTTATTTTTCTAAGGAGGCAACAACTTCCAAAACTAGATTTGAACAAAAAAAACAAAAGTGAAGAAAAAAATGCCATAAGAATTATAGCTCCATGGTGGGGGTGGGGGAAAGACTCAAGAACAAGGAAAGAAAAACACAGTGATGAGTAAGATACACACATGACGTATGTAAATATACCAAGACAGAAATGCATAAGCCTCCTGCACACAGAGCCACACGCAGAGGCACACGTGCAGGGATGGCTCCCAGTGGGGACAGAGCCAGCCCATGCTCTCTCCTCTCCTCTCCTCTCCTCTCCGCTCCTCTCCCATCCTCTCCCCAGGGCCAAAGGCATTAACCTCTGCACACACATACAGACATCTTTCTAGGGCTTAGGCTGAAAGGGCACTTTGTCTTTTGCTCCATGGCGCTCTCCAGACTCCCAAGCCACCACCAGTGAGGTGGCGGCTGCTGTCCCTGTGGACTCCTGCGACCACCTTGGTGCTGAATCCCTGGCACCTGGTGAAAGCCATGGGACCCCACAGTGGGGTGGAGAGTCAGGGCACAGACCCAGCCACGCCAGGAGCTTCCTGGCCAGCAGCTGAGGCAGCCCCGTGCCCGGGCAGCTGGCCAGGGCAGCAGACCCCAGTGTACCCGCAGGAGATGAGGGAGGGATAGAGACCAGCACGTCTGTGGGACTACAGGTCAGGAGGCTATAAAGGAGTTGATTTAGTATTGTCCTACCTGCCCTGAAATGGGTACTTGAGCAAGGGATGGAGGTTGCTTCAGGTCAGCGTTGTGCTGAACAGAGCTGTTATAGCACAAGGCAGGACAAAGGGGCTGCTTTGAGATGAGCGAGCTCCCCTGGGGACAGCTGGGTGAGACTGCTGTGGTTCTGCACATGTCCCATACACAGCCCCGCCAAGGAGACGCTCTCCCAAACATGTCCCCACAGTGACAGATGAACCACCAGTCCCATCAAAGTCCCTAGGGCACCTTGGTGTCACTGCATCCTCCCCAAGGCAAGAGCCTGGGAGAAGGAGCAAAGCTAGAAGGGAAAGTAGGCAGTCCTCATGCTGGACAGCCTTCCTTGGCAGTTTGCAAGGGTACTCTCCCTGAAGGCATCACTGTATGTCTCAAGGGACTCCTGCCACCCCCATCTCTGCACACCACCCATCCTGCTCCACAGCAAAGCCTGGCAACAGTGCTCTCAGGGAATTTGCATGGGACAAAGCAAAATACAGCAGAGTCCCAAATCTCCTTCCACACTGGACATGGGATGGCAGCACCCGGGCCATGCCAAGGCACTTGATATCTCTGCATTTCCTCTGCCCTCAGCATCCATCATCGACTGCAGGGGCAGATCTCCTCCCAGGCATATGACACACAGCGAGCCTGGGGCCAGCCAGGGCCATCATGGCAGCCCCCACCACTGTCCCCCCCAGCCTGGGGAGCGGAAAACGGATCTCTGCAAAGGGCAGCTCATGCGGAAGCTGTTCGCATCCCGTAGTGCAGGCTTGACGGGTGAGGAGCAGGGCAGCTCCTAGGTCGCCAGGTTATCAGATGATAACAAGCCAGCACAGCCCGAGCACGCGACTTCCAGCAATGCAAGGCTGTTTCCTTTGTTTTGGGAAAACAAGAGGGGAACGAGACCTTTTCTGGCACATTCCTGCCCGGCCTGAAACTGTCCCCCACTTGCACCGGCCTGGAGAGGAGCCATACCCTCTGCCCGCTCCTGGCAGGAGGTGGCTGGGGCCACCCCTCACCCTTTTTGCCTTTCCCACCTTGCAAGGAGCAGGGCTGGAGCCAGTGACTTGCCAAGCAGGGCAGCTGCTCCTTGCATCCCCCGCAGCCTGGTGGAGATCCTGACTGCCTGGCTATGACAAGGGCTGGCTGGTCCTGCCAGCACAAGTCAATCTCCAAAGCAGCTGGAGAGGGTGAGGCTAAATATCAGAGAGGTCAAGACACCCAGACATTAGGCTGCAGGGACCCTACCACATTGGGGTTAGCTCAACCTCCCCTATCCCCAAACGCAGGGCTGAGCCCTGTACTGGGGCAGGAGAGCAGCACAGGGTTTGGGCAGTCATTCCTACTTTCCCCTATATCCCATGGTACCCCCTTCTCTCCAGAGAGCTGTGGGTTTGACAGGGGTGTGGGAGACCCCTCCCCACCACCCCTTCCCCAGCAGAGAAGGAGGAGGAAACATAATAAGAAAAATAAAATTTATAAGCGAGGCAGTAATTACAGTGTGGCTACAAAAGGCTGCCTCCTCAGGGCCATCATTATGTGGCTAAATTTAACGCCCTGTGCGGCTGCTCTGGGGCGGGGGCAGGGGGGGGAAGCCGCGTCCTGGGGCTCTGAGCATCCACACAGACGCCGGCTCCTGCTACCTTCCCTCCGTGCTGGCCAGGGCAGCACAGCTGAACGGCAGCCAAGAAAGCCATAAAGCGGGTCAGAATTTTTTTAATAGTCTATTTACTAAGATGCTGTTTTTACTGCCGAGGTTTCTCTCGTTTTATCTCTGGCTTTCCCCTGCCTCCCCACTCTCTCTTCCCCGACTCCTGAACAGACTGGGCTGTATTTTCTGTTTTAGGTTCCTCTCTCTCACTTGGTCTAAATACTATTTTCAGAACTCTAATTTTATACGGTATGTCCCTTATTTTTCTCTTTCTCTTCTTTTTTTTTTGGTAAATATTTGCCATGACTAAGCCAGGATACATCCCGTTTAAAAGGTTCCCATCCCACAAAACATCAGCCCTTTAATGACATGAATCTCATTAGCTCTCCCCATGAAAAGAGGTATAGAAAAAGAGCATCACTCAGCCCCTCTGAGTTCTTGTATCTGCACAGACATATATTTAGCTGTGTGTACTGTACAGTCACAGGAGGGGACAGTCTGGGCACATGCACACCACCTCATTCAGTCAGAGGGACCCAGAGTGGGAGCCCCTGGGACCAGTGGGTTTTAGGATATCCGTCTGTCTGAGATAGGGTTGGGAAGGGCTCTAGGCCCAGTGGAGCCAGAGCTGGACTGCAAGAGCAGGCAGCTGGGCACAGAGGTGCCTCAGAGTCCTTCCAAGCTGGAATTTGGGATCCTCTGAAGGACCTTCTCCACTGTTGGGGAGCAAGTTGTGTAAAGCCCACACTTGCAAAGAGATGCCCTGTCAGAGAGGCCCAGCCAATGCCCTCTCCAGGCCCCTAGTCCCACTGGCTGGATTTGGTGCTGGATAGAAGCTGTTGATTACATACTTGGAGATTGATTCAGAAGAACCAGCACAAGGTCCCAAGAAAGGTACTGGATCCTAATGCTCAGAGAGGTTTCCTTACTGAGGTGACAGTTTGTCTCACCAAGTGGTCTCTACATCAAGCACAGTATCTGTGGGGAGCAAGCAGAGTCTCCAGGGGCTCAGGCTATTTCAGCATTCCTCTCAGCTGAGAAAGAGACTCTGTATCTGTCTCTGTCTCTCTACGTCCATAACTGCATCTTCTGCTGGGGAACCAGTCCATCCACAGTCCCATGATGGGCGTGGTCATTTCTACTTCAGTATGGTCTTCACTTCTCCAGTATAGCTATCCCTTCCTTGGCATAGTCTTTCCTTCCTCAGCATGGCCATCCCTTCTTTGGCACTGTCATCCCTTGCTCTGCACAGTCATCTGTCCATCAGGACGGCCAATTTTTCCCCTTGGTTCACCAGGTGTCTGATACTGGAGGGAGAAATCCCAGGAGATGCCACAAGCTTGCCCAGATCTCGCAATGAGATCTCATTCACAGAGCCTGAAGGACACAGCAGGAGAAGTCTACAGAAAAGAATTTACTCTCTCTTTCCCAGATCGTCTCTGCATTTTCCCTCTTATTTCCAGTTCAAGCAGGACACGGTGCTATTTCTCAGCCTCACTGCACCCTACCATTTTGGCACCAGGTGAGCACGTTAGTAGGACCTCCTCATTGCCCTCTGGAGCTGTTCCCAGCAAATCAACAGTGAAAAATCTGTTAAATCCACAGCATGGAGCATAGCTGTGCTCATCGCATTCACATGGGTGCTCCCCCACATTTTGGGGAGATAGAGAAATAACCCCGAGAAAGGCTGCAGATAGGCAGTGCTGTGCAGAGACCAGTGCTGCTGCAGGCATTGCACTGACTGAGCAACATAGGCTTCCAACCTATAAATAAACCTAGGGGGATTGCACTTTACTTTAAATTGCTTTAAAGTTTTGGTTTTGGCAGCTGAATAGACTCAGCTTTAAGTGGTATCACCAGCTCAGGCAGCAGATGCCCATAGTGGAAAGATAGCACACTCACCCTGGCTGTTTCCACACTCTGTATGGCTGTATGACACTCTTCCCCCTGGCAATGCGGCCACATTTCCAAGTGTTTCCACAACCCCGAGAGTGAGACTTGACTAGGAGAGACTCACACCTTCCCAAGTGCATGGCTCCCAGAGCTGGGGCTTTCTGCAGCTATGCCGGAGCCCATGTGCGGGCAGGGCTCCATGTGCTCAGGCTGCACCAAGCCAGGCTCCCTGCTGGCCCCCAGCAGGCAACATTAATTCATTAACAGTCCCATTAACACCCACCTGTGGTTTTCCCCCCAAACTCAGGCAGGGACCCACTCCCCTGTGAAAGCTGCTGACAGACGAAGTTTCCACCTTCAGCCCTTCGGAATTCTGTATAAAAATAAGCAGGGCTTTTTTTTCAAAAGGAAAACTGTATTTCCCCTATCCACATGCCCGCGCACACGTGCAGGACTCACAGCAGGAATTTGCTCCAATTTCCCCCACCCACAAACATATCGCCTTTGGCCAGAGACCAAATATGGGAATTTTCAGCCCAAGATATCAGGTTTTTCAGCATCCAGAGGACAAGAAGCTACCATGACCCTGAACTGGGCTAAAAAACAGGCCTTCTGGCCTGTTTCCTGGCCAGAAGGTGCTAGGAGACCCTGGTGGTGCTCCCACCAGGGCCTCATCCAGCATCCACAGCAAGGCAGCTGGCAACACCTCCTGATGAATTGCCCTCCTGGCATGGCTAAGCATCCTGTTTGGGGTCTGGTACCAAATTTCTATTTTTCCCTTTCACTGTCGTCCTAGCATTTATTTCCTCCTTTCCCACATGATCTCTCCTCAAGAGCTGTGAGCACTAGTTGATGTTCAGGAGATAACCCCTGATGCTACAGAAGCCCTTGCCCACCCTGTGACATAGAGGGGCTGATATCCTTGCCTTACATCACTTAGCTCCACATCAGCCTCTGCAGCCAGTGTTAGCAGCACAGGAGCTGGTCCTCTGGGGCTCTCACTGAAATGCTGGAGGCCAGGAAGCAGAGATCTCAATCAAATGTAGGCACCACGGGATCAGAGCACTGCTTGGGGCTTGAAGGGCATGCTACTTTGGACATGTCACCAACAGGGTTGCTTCAGGTCCCTGGAGAGGACAAAGTGAGTGCCAGCTGTCTTCTAAGATGCCTGGTCACTAGCAGAGCACCCTGCATCCCTTTGATCCAGAGGTGTTTACCTTGCTGAGAACCCTCTAACTACTCCTTCCTTTAAATAGCAAAGCTCACAAATGCCCTATACGGCTCCCTGTCTATATGTTGTCTATGTATTTGTGTACACACATGCACACAACACACAGAGATTTATTCGTGTTTTCGGAGTGGTTCAGGATACATTCCAGGATGAAATTCCAGCCAGTGCTGGAGCCAAGAACATCAGTGGCCCCAGCATTTGCTGCCCCCTCTGCCTGTGCACACACTAAATACGGAAAGGGAGAGGTATAAATAGAGAGAGAAACACATGAATGGCCCTGTTTCCTTACACAGATACACAGAGTGCAAAGGTCTGAGCAGAGTGGGAGCAGGCAGACTCAGGAATCCAATGGCTATATTCCCTGGGGTGCAGAGAAACCTATTCCCAGGTGCTACTGTCTGCCCAGATGTCTCAGCTGTTCAGTATCACCTCTGCATGGGCTGGCACAACTGGAAGAGGCTACAGAGGTTTTGGCCCATGGGGCAGGGAGGGATCAGCTTTCAGAGATACCAGTAAAAGCTGCCAGTGGATGCCACTGGAGAAGGGATGCAGCCGGGGGTATGGAGGAAGCTAGTGAAGGGCTTATGGTGAAAAAACCTGACAGCCCATTTAAAGCACAGAAGGGGTGCTGGGAGCTGTGGAGGGCACCACTAGGGGTGCAGGCATCACTGCTCCTCTGTCCTTGGAGACAGTGCGGGTGGCAACACCCCAGTCCAAACCCATCAGCTGGGGACAGAGATGCTGCCACATCCCTTGCTGACACAGAGCAGTGCCTTTAGTGCCTCATCAAAGTCTACCCTGTTTTCCTCCCCAAAAGGTCCTTTTATTCCAGGAGCTGCTGCCACATCCTGAGCTGGGACAGGTGGCTGCAAGGCACAGTGATGAGGGGCATACCATGCTCCACACCTTCTCCCCTGCCAACCATCACTGCATGCCCCCTTTGCCCTCCTCTAACGCAAACACAGGCACAGAGCCCAGCCTGGAGGGGCTGGGACCCCAGACACATCCGTGCTCCCTGCTGCACCTCACATGCTCCCAAGGGCTGGGCACTGCCTGCAGCCGCAGGGCCGATAATGGCCAAGACATGGGAGCAGAGCTGGGGGTGGTGGCAGGGGGATTGCTGCTTTGCTTTCAGGAGGAGGAAGGGGCTCTCCCCCTTCAATGCTCCCATTTGAGCTGAGGCCTGGCACTGGCTCAAACCACCGCCTGCTGACACGAGATCAATCATCCCCCGAGCTGAGCTGTTCCTCAGCAGCACTGCTCAGCCAGTGCCCATGCACAGGCTGGGGCCTTTCCTGCAGGAGCAGGGTCTGGCCCTTTCTGCCAGAAGGTCTGTGATGCCACTCTTCCTGCCTTCAGTGCATGGCATGGCATGGCATGGCACAACCTGGCACATCACAGAAGAGCATGGCATGGCGTAGCATGGAGAGCATGAGGAACATCCCGACTGCAAAGGAGGGTTCCCTACACATGCCAGATCACATATGCCAGACAAGGGCTGTGCAGCACCCCAGGGAGGGTGGCTGTGATGGCGTTTGTCCATCCCTTCATCCCCAAACAAACCACCGAGTGATGCTGAGCTCAAGTGGGCTGGAACCAAGCAGAGAGTGGCCTGTACCTGGTCCAGGTGCCACCCACTCTCTACAGTGGCACAGACACAGTCACAGACGGCTGGGCTGTGAAATCCCCACATCCCCAAAAGGAGCATCCCCTCAGGGCTCCTGGGACAGCATCCACATCCCTGGCAGAGGTGAGGGCTGGAGTAATCACAGTCAGCCTAGCCCTGGTCCAGCAGCCAGGGACTCATTGCTTGCCCATGGTCTGGGTACTTTCGGGCAGACTGCTGCTCTGGAGTGCCTGTGCCAAGTCTGGTTTTAGCAGCATGTAGCTCTACTGACTCACTGCTTGTGCAAGTGGCCTGTGGCTGCCAGTGGCAGCCCTGAAAGTGCATCTGGCTGGGTGCCCCTCACCTGATGGGGTCTCAGCAAATAAATAAATAACACCGCAGCACCAACCACCATGCGCCTTGATGGCAAACACTGCAGGGGGCTGCTGCCCAGGCAGTGGTCAGCACCCACACCATAATGACCACCAAGTGCATCTCTCCAAGTGCATCACTGTGGGCACTAGGTGTTAGCCCCTGTCCCCTGCCCTCTTCAGCCAGCAGAATGGCACACTCTGCCCCTTGTTCCCATCAGTGCCAGCATGCACACTCCTAGTCTTGTTCTCACCCTCCTGCTCTGGTATATGTGCTCACACTGAGTACAAGCAGCCCTCCCTCCATTCCAGCTTGCAGCAGCATGCAGCTCCTTGAGTACACGTGTTCAGGGCAATGTGTGTCCCACTCTGCTCAGCACAGACATGGCCCACTACATTTCCAGTGTGGGATTCAGACCCCAGGGCAGTGACGGGATGATGTGACCAAAGCTTGCTCAGGAATGAAGCAATGACTGCCCAGGTGGCCCCAATCCAGGATAAGACACCACCACCCATGGGGCTCACAGCACAAATGCTTGGCAGCACACAAGAGTTTGCTCTGCTCATTCAAACTTCCCCACAAGCCAGCCTCATGCTGCCACCTCTGCCCTGAGCCAACCTGCTCAGGGTTGTGCAAATTTTGCACCACTCAGCCCTGTTAGCAACAGCACCAGCTCCCTCCCCAGCCCCACGCTGAGGGGCCGCAGCCCAGCTGAGCACCCACAGCATGTTCTCCCTGAGCCGTTCACCCTGCATGCAAGCAGTCCATGTCGCACGCAAACCGCCAGCCCCACTCTGGCCCAGTCGCCGCTGCTACCTCTCAAGAATTAAAAATATCCTCATCTAAAGGAGCCAAAGGGCTGCTTCCTCTCCACTGCACTAAGCTGGCGTGGATTTGAGGGATGCTGTCCCCACCCTGCAACATACACAGGCCACCACTGCCTGCATCCTCAGACAGACTGTGGCCAGTCCACTACCCAGGGCTTATTTTTACTTCCTGTTAAAACCAAGCAGCAGGCTGCTGGAGGAAGGCAGTGAGCAGCCAGGACCCCGTGGTGGCAACAGCCTGTGACTCCAGAGCGTGCCCTGGCCACCCTTCACCTGCCCCGCTGGCCTGTGTCCCGACATGGGAGGGGGACGGGTGCCTGGCCCTGGTCCCAGCCCCGGTGGGAAACAATAAGAGGGATGCTGACCCCCGGGCGCCCTGACGTCAGTCAGCACCACTGCCGGCACCACCGCCAGCCTTGTCCCCAGGGCTCCCACTCGCCCTCGGCTGGGGCCGCACTGGAAGCCGCCTGTTTGTTTATCTTCCTCTCCAGCGTTGCCTGTTTTGATGGTACATCCTCCTCCTCCTCGTCGGGCCCCAGGGTCGAGCCGTGAACTTGTCGCGTCCTGTTTGCCGAGGTCCTGTGCTCTGCTTGCAGAGGTGCGGAGCAGCCGCCTCCGCGCGCCAGCTACAGCAGATAAAAATACACAGGGCAGAGCATCCTGGGGCACGGGGGCTATATTTGCACTGATAGTATCCGTGAGCTTATCCTCAATGTACCTGTCCCTGCCCTCCACAGAGCAGGGGGCACGGTGCTGCAGGAACCTGCTCATCCTTCTCCCTCTGAGTCAGACCGCAGACTCTGGCATAAGCTGTGTACAGAAACGCTGACCTCAGCCAAGCTGGGGCAGGCTCTCATGACCCCTGGGCACCCCACCCTGCCCTGTGGGGTCATTTCTGTCATCCAGAGGGACACCTGGGGACAAAATAACTCCAATCTTCCGGGTCCTAGACTGCTGGGAATGGTGCTGGGGAAGCCCTGAAGCACCGAGCCCTCTCCAGCCGTCTGCTCCTTCCCCTCATGGTGTGAACCCCTGGGCTTGCCAATAAAAGCCACCAGCTTTGCCTCGGCTTGTGCACAGCCACTGCTCTCCTTCCAGCTCTGCTCAAGTCCAGGCAGCTGCTCAGCAGTGAACCCTTGCCAAAAACTGTGTGTGAAAGCATCATTTCCTAAACGTATAAATATTACCAGGGCTTTGCTGGAAAACTCCCCATGGTTAGTTAAAATGCCCTGCACAGCTAAGTGCACACAAGCACAGATAAAGGGCATGTCTAAGCTGAGAGGCTCTACAGCTCTGCCCTGGGGGACTGACAGGTTCTTTCCTCTCCATGTGGGATACAGCAAATATCTGGGATATGAGCAAAGCTATGGAACACTTGCCCACATCCAGCCCTGTACAACATCATCATAACCCCTTTCCAGCCAAGAGATGCTTATCACAACCAAACATCCACAACCTATAGCCTCACTTCACAGATGGAGATATTGGAAGGACCAGTAGATCTTTCTTCTTGACCTCCTGTCCACCGATGTTCAACCACGCACATCCCAAGACCAAACCAAGCAACTCGATTTTCTTCCCAGCCCACTTTTGGAGACATTAAGAGATGGAGGATCAACCACTATCCTTGGGAGCATGCCTCAATCACTGGCAGGAGCAAACCCAAGCGCCTCCATTCTAACTTGAAATTCTCTAGCTCTATCTCCCAGAGCCTGGCTTGTGCTCCACTGCTCTCTGCAAGACTAAAGAGAGCCCTTCACTAATCAGCATTTCCTCCTTGTAAAGACCCGCACACACTGCAATCAAGGTGCCTCTCAATCTTCTCCCTGATAAGCTAGACAGAGCCCTTCCCTTCCAAGTCCTTCAATGCCAGGGTCTCTTCCCAGCCTTCAATTCATTCATCTGACTCTGCACTGATTGTCCAACATCTTTTTGAAAACCTAGACATGAGAGTTGCTTAAAACATTCTGAGCTTCCTGCAGCATGTCCTGAGGGACCCCAGCTCCTTGTGCTGCTCCTTTTTGGAGCTGACAAACAGAGTATTAAATTGCCTGGAGGCTCTGAAATAACTGCACATAGACAATGAGGTCACCCAGACCACCTTTGTGCCACAAGATGAGAACAGAGACTGGGGTGAAGAGCCAGTTTTGGTGGTGAAGAGGTGAAAAGCCATGTTCGGTGTTTCTCACTAACACAAGACCTAGGAGGCATCAGGAGGAACAATGGGGTACCACATTCAAAACAAAGGCAGCAGCTGTTTGCATCTCACAGCTCATTGCTGCAGGATGGCATCATCAGGGGATTTATAAAGAATGGGATGAATGCAGAGAGGACACACACCCTCCCAGCAGACCAAATGTACATCTACATCCTTCCACCAGCTTCCCTGCTGGAGCCAGAACTCAGACCTGGCTACCAGAGGATGCAGAGGGGCAGCATCTCCCAGAGCCTTCCATTCCCTATCTGGCTTCAAGACACTGCTCCTGGACTGTTCTTGGGACACACAGCACCAACCACCATCCCATCTTTTCATCCTCTGCCAGAGGTGCTCCATACCAGCTGCTTTTGCCAGGCTCTGTGCAGGGCTGCCTCACTCCCCTCCTGCCCACTCTGCACCTTCCCCCATGCCCCACACCCTACCAGCTCTTGGAGTACTCTGAATTTAAAGCCTGATGTTCATCTTTAGTAGACATTGCTCAGATGACTCTTCTACAAAGACACTTCATCATCCCCCTATCCTGGCACATCTGCCCGCACCCTTCCAGCGACAGCACTGGAACATTTACTGACTGCTTCTGCCATGTCGGGTGCAGTATAAATCATTTTACCAGCTCTGTCCACTAAAAAGCTTATCCTATTGCTGGGAGCTTGGAGTTTTCTCCCACTACACTAAATATAAGTTTTCCTTCTGTTCATCACCATGATTTTTCCCTGATGTCTTTAGCTTCTGTTACTCATTTTCTACACTTCATAATTTCTAATTTATATTGATTGCTATCTACTCCCGCTCTCCCATTTGTTATAAACTGCTCTTTCATTTCTAATTGCTGCCTTCACTTTGCCACTGAACCAGAACGGGCTCCGGGCCAGCACTGCCCTCTTTCTTGATTGTGAAATTGTGGTTTTTTGTGGCTTCTGAAATTCTTCTAAAAGAGCTCACCATTTTCATTCACATTTTTCTATCTAAATGTTTCCTCTGAGCTGATTTCACTCATAATTTCCCCCCTGCTTTGGGAAATTAGCTCTTTCAAGGCATGAAGGATATAAATTACTGCTTAGGAATGTCCTTTCTGTGCTCAGAGTGAATGTAATCTGGTCATGATCACTGGTCCCTAGGCAACCTTCAAGTTGCAGTCCAGCAGTGAATTCATCTCTATCCTTCATAATCCAGGGGAAACTAAAGTTGCCTGCAGTGGATGCAATGCCTTACATGTTAAGGAGGGACCATCTCTAATTTTTAGAAACTCTGTAGATCATCTATTGTGGGCTGCACAAGAACATCAGCTCATCCCATACAACAACATCCTCCCAAAGCCAGCGTGATACCCCTGTGTCCTAGGTTACAATGCAACATATTCCAGAAGGTCTGTATTCTATCTCCATCTTCATGAACTCTTAAAATCAGGAGGGGCAGTGTTTTTCTTTGCCTCCTCCCCTGGACTATCTCCTGTTAATGGGCCATTAACACCTTGCCTTATGAGTCATAGATAACTCCCTCCAGGAGCCATTTGTGTTTAATGGGCCATTGTGAGGACCCACCCCATGACTGAGAGAATGACATCAGCCCATTGTGAGAAGCTCTGCCCAGGGGGAGGAGCCAAGCATTCCCACTGGGATATAATCTGGGCCTTCGGACAGAACAGGCATCTGCCTTCTACTGGATTCCCAGAGGAGCAGCCTTCTCTCCCACTGGATTCCCAGAGGAAGGACCAGACCCTTCTACATCACCACTGGACCACTGGAAGAAAACTCTGCCCTTCTAGAGGATCTCTACTTCAACAGAACCATCTGTCACTCCAGGAGCACTACTGCAGCCACCATTCCAACTGGACTGCTACCAACACCCTGACTGACAGGGTGTCAGGTTGTATTCTAACTGTCAGGGTTTGTTTTTTTGTCTAATACTGCATTTTCTAATTTTCCTATTAGGTTGTAGTTTGTTGGGTTTTTTGTTGTTTGTTTGTTTCAGTTTATTTTGTTTATACATATTAAAGAACTGTTATTCCTATCCTCATATTTTTTGCCTGAGAGCCCCTTTTAATAATTTGGAGGGAGAGGGTTTACATTTTCTATTCCAAGAGAAGCTCCTGCCCTCCTTGGCAGGCACCTGTCTTTCAAAACCAAGACACACTGGCACCCTGACTCCCTGGTCCCCAGCAGGTACCACTGTCCCCCATTCCTGTGCCTTCACAGTGAGCACAGGAACACTCAGAAACCCTGACACTCCTGTGTCCTTTTGCATCAATGGGCATCAAGCATTTTTGACCTTGACACATCAGTTTGAATAATTTTAATGCTTCTGTGATGATTTCCAGTAATGCAAAAGGAGCAAAGACTCTCTCCTTCCAGTCTCAGTTTCTCCAAAGCATGCCTGATTTTAGAGCTGAGTGTGCCAAGGGGACAGTGATAGGCAGAGCATGGATAACACACTGAAAAGCTCTTGTCCCCACAATGTGTCACTGCACAGATGCCTCTAAAAGCAGCAAGTGAACTAAAAGCAGATGGCTTCTCCTCATTCACCTGATCCCTGCCTGCCATCAGCAACAGTGTTTAGGTCCAAAGCAATTGTGAGAGGCTGGTGAATATGCCCCAGTGATGGCACACTCCTGTGGAGCAGCCAGCCTGGCTTGCACCTCTGGCAGCTCCCAGCAACCATGTAGCTCCCATACAGCCATATCAGGCATGTTCCCAGCTCTGCTAGCCCTAGAGATGAGGTGCAAGGACACAAAGAGGGCCATGGGAGAGCTAGAGGGCATGACGCCTCTTTAGGCAAGTCTAGCTATCCCCATCAACACTCCCAGCCTGGTACACCTCACACTGCAGCTGCTGATGACAGCTCCCAACACCACTCCTTACCTCAGCCATGAAGTTCTGCTGAAACATCTCCTTCTGGAAGGGCTCTGTCCGCAGGCGGTCTGCAAGGTAGAGAGGGATCAGCCCAGGCAGGTTTGGCCAGACCTCCTACCCCAGCTTCCCCTTTCCCTGACCATGGGGTGAGGATGCTGCAGGGGAGAAGCTCCAGCATCCTCTTCCTAGAATCAGCAGGAAACACCAGCAGGCCTCTTGGACTAGGGACATATCACCTGGTTAGCAGAAGGTGCAAGGACCACAAGGAAGTTGGAAAAACATACTTGAGCCTCTGGATGCACACAGCAGCCAGGCAAAGCCAATAGTCTATTTACACTTGTCCCAGCACTCCTGCATGAGGAGCAGGGAATGGTGGCAGGACATGCTCAACACCATTCCCAGATCTTACAGCTGGAACAAGCTGTCTGAGTCTGTGGGACAGGGCACTGCTTGTCCAGCTGCTCATCTGAAGGGGTGAGCCAGCCTCTGTCTGCCTCTTGCAGAACAGGGACAAATCCCCATTATATTCTGCTCGCAACTTGTCCAAAACACTAGTTTTGCCACATTGTTGCTAAATTCTGGAGCTGGTCTGGAGAAGCTGCATTTGCTCAGCCACTAGGGTGCAATGCTTCCTCCCAGCTTTATGCCCTGCACCATGTAAGGGACAAGAGAGGCCAACTGCTCACCAGCATCAGTCCCTGGACCCAAGGCAAGTTGTCCTGGCTGCTCCAAGCCCTGCAGGAGAGAGGGAAGTGCAACTGGCCAGTGCAGGTCTAGTGCACCTACAGGGCAGATCCAGGCTCCTGTGGTGGGGCACTAGTCATGGGACAGGGACTGGACCACAATATCTTCCTGGACATGATACACAAGCTTGGGCTGACCCCCACAAGTCCCTGCATGCTCAGGGGGCAAGGTTCCTGCAAAAGTGCAGGTATCACCTGTGGCAGCAGGACAAAGCATGGCAGTAGCAAGGGATGACCTGAAAAACAGCACCCAGCTAACAGCTATAGGTGGGGAACAAAGCACCCCACAGGTAGCTCCCCCAGCAGGTCCTCATCCATGTCCTACCCAAGGGGGCTGCTGTCTGCCCATTAATCACTCTGATGGCAAAGTGAGCTGGGTGCTGGAAGGAGGCCCATGAGCACAGCTGCACTTCCCACATTTGGGAGAGATGTGAGCCCCTGGTTGCTCTTCAAGCATCAGTGAGCTACTGCACTTGGGAAGGGAGCCTGACACCACTGCAGGGCCAGCCCTTGCTGGCATCCCCGCTGGCTCCTGGGGACCAGCCAGGTGCTCTCAGAGCAGTGGAGAGCCCCTTGGCGACTTCCCAACTTCTACAGCTATCAGTCGGGGCTGTTCCTCCCCCAGCTCTCCCCAGAGGCTGCTCCCAGCCTTCTGGCTACTGTTGTGCTGCTGGCTCAGCTAAACATGAAACACAAGCCTGGCTGGGTAATAGCCAGAGGGAGCAAACCATGCCAGCCCAGTGCTAAGGAAGAAACTCGCTCCCTGCACCAGGCATCCCTCCTCACCTCTGCTGAGAGTGGCCCCACTCTCCCTGTAATCTTCAATCTCAGCATCCTTCTGGAACAGCAGGGAAATCAGCTCTTGCACCTGGTGCTGCAGTGCCAGGTTCATCTGAATCAGGGGCCGCACAAGGTGACGGAACACCTACAATGGAAGAGGGACGCTCTAGGAATGGTCCAGGTCTAGGAAGGCACACAACTGTCCACAGAGTGGTCAAAGCAAGGCAGCTAGCAAGATCCTAGCAAGAGCTGCAGCCCAAGTCACACAGGGCTCCACAAAATACCCCACATCTCACACACATCCAGTGGGAAATGATCAAAAGATGTGAGCTAGGAGAAGGCAGGCCAGATACTGTGGGACACATCCCTCCATCCCAGCCCCATCCTTTCACAGACGGGGGCTGTAGGAGGGGAGAGCTTAGGCAGGAGAGCCCGATGGAAACAGAGTGCAGGGATAGGCAATGCTCCACCCACCACCTGGGGTGCAACAGGAAACAGAGAGCCCGCCATGTGCCCCCCAGACCTTCCCCATAGCTCTGCACACCTCATGGCATGTTCCTAAGCAGGAAACAGCCACGACTGGGTGAAAAACCAGAAAGACCCAAGGTGTCAAACTGTGGCTTGACGAACAGGAGAGACACTCCCAGGGAGGTAAGATGAAAAGCAAAAGAGATCCCAACATTCAGGACTTGTGCAAGCTCCCCTTTGCAGCCACCTGTATACCCTCTAAGCTCACACCCACACAATCCCCATGCAGAGCCCTGGGCGTGTCCTCTGTCTCAGAGCCCAACTGGGCCACCCTGGTCCAGCACGTACATGAAGCAGCCTCTCTCCTATCACCTCCTTCAGTCTCTGGAAGGGTATCTGAGATCCCCCCAACCTATCATGCCCCTTGCTTCTCTGGCCAGGCTGAGCCCTTGGGTGAGAGGACAGCAAACCCAGCATTGCTCCTGAAGCATTCTCACTCCTATGGCAAGCCCACAGTGGGCTCTGTGCTTTGCTCACCTCCAGTTATGAGCCCAGAGATGATGGCCATCACCCACTGGAGCACTTGGAGTGCACCACCTGCAGCAGAGGTGCGATGGGCAAGCCAGGTAGGCTCTATGCCTTCCTCAAGCCCCTGGCTGAGGCAGAGTTGGTCCCCATTGCTGCATCCACACTCAGGACCCCAGCTGCTTCCCACATCCGTGGTGTCTTACAGACACCCAGTGTGCATCCAAGATGAAGTAGAGGAGCAGCCGGGAACAGGGGCTTTGCACCTTCTCAGTTCAGCCTCCGCGTGTCTTGCCCGAGGAGGGACATCAAGTTCCTAGGGTAAGCCAAGCCAGGACCCTGATTACTTGCTCCCCATTTTAACCCTGACGGCAAGAACAGCCCCTGCAGCAGCTGCGGAGCCCGGCTCTGCCCCGCGATGCCCCAGCGTAGGAAATGCGCCCCTTAGCGGGACCCGGCGGGAGCGGGCGCCGGGGCTTTGGGCGCTGCCTCCCGCCGGTAGCGGAGCCACAGGGTCGACTCGGGGCCGGGCTCCGCCGGGCGGTTCGCGGGCGCCGGGCGCCCTCTTGTGCGCGCAGGGACGCAGGGCCCCGGGGGAGTCCCGGCCGCAGCGCTGCCCCGCCTGCAGGGGTCCGGCCGAGGGGCTGCCTCTGGAAACGCAACGTGCCGGGCAGCTCCTCGAAAGAACAAATCCTCAGAAGCCGGGAGACTCCGCTATAATTCCGCCCGTCGTGACAGACCACCTCCGGGTCATTTGGGGGTACTCGCTGGCCTGTGCCCCGCTTCATGCCTTGCTCCTAAAGACAATGGCATTGCTCTGCTCTGCAGGGTGCTGGCAGGGCATCACCCCACACTGGACATAGAATTTTAGAACGGTTTGGTAATATAACTCACTAGATTGGGTTGCTCAAAGCCCCATCCAAGCTGGTCTTGAAAAATTTCAAGAATGGAACATCCACAATTTCCCTGGGCAACCTGTTCCAGTGCCTCATCACCCTCATAATTAAGATTTTTTTCTAGCAGCTAAGCTAAATGTCTCCTCTTTTAGTTAAAAAACATTTCTCCTTGTCCTGTCACTATCTGCCCATGTAAAAAGCTGTTCTCCCTCTTTTTAATAAGCCCTCTTCAAGTACTGGAAGGCTGCAATGAGGTCTCTCCGGAGCCTTCTCCTCTCCATGCCAAACAAATCCATCCATCACAACCTGCCTTTGTAGGAGATGAGTTCCAGCCCTCTTATCATCTTTGTGGCTCTCCTCTGGACCCCCTCTAACACATCAATGTTTTTCTTGTGCCAAGCACCCCATATTTGGATGTAGAACTCCAGATGGGCTCTCACGAGTACATTTCACTCATGCCCCAGCAGCAGCATGTGCTGGGCCATCCCTGTGTCACTGCATGGCACAAAACAAAGCCCTCAGCAGGAAGAAATGAGGAGAGTAAGCCTTGGGAGAGGCAGACAACATAGTCAGGCAACCTACAGTCACCACCGTGGCTCGAGACTACTCAAAAGCCTCTAAGTGTAAGGAGATAATCCTTCATTTTGGCCACTCCCCTCCCTGAACCCTCTGCAGCTTCACTCACCATCTCCAAGGGAGCAGGGCAGCAGTGAAAGTCCCAGTAGAAGGGCAGTCCTGACAGTTCGCTTTTCACGTGCAGCCTGAGGCCATTGGAAGAGAGGTGGCAGGAGAAGGCGGTGGTGGCACCTGGCTGCCCTGCCAGCAAGTGGCACATCAGGTTGCACAAGTGGCTCAGGAAGGAGGACACATGAACCGTCAGCCGCTTGTTCAGCTCCTGGGAAAAGGCAAGGTTATGGGCACAGCACAGCACTGGGGAAAAAACCAGCAGAGAGATCCCAGCACCAAAGGAGTCAAACTACTGCATGTTCCACAGGAAAAAGCCATCCCTGGGCCTTGGCTTCCAGCCTTCTGGCATGACATTCCTTACTGATTCTCTCAAGCCAGCCATGCTGGGAAGACTCCCCTATCCTACCAGTCCAAGATGGGCAGAGTGCAACAGTCTGCACTAGCACATCTGTTCTGCGTGCCACTACAAGCACTGTAGCCTGGCTGAGAGCAAACAGCAGGACAACCTGCCAGAGCTGGGTGATGGCTGCAGCCATCTGCCCATCCCTCCTGCCACCAGCCACTCAGCATTATGTGACACAGGGACATGCCACTCCAATGGCACATGAGGGCATGGGCACATAGGCTGAAGAGATGAGGCACAGCCCCCTACAGCTTTGGGGCCCAAGCTGACAGGATGCCCCATGACAGACTGTACTAGGTATGAATGTGAACAGAATCTCTCTGTCATGAGTAGAAGGCAGCCTTGTTTCAAGCTCCTCTTTAGCACATTGACCCTGGGGAAACCAGTTGCCCATCCAGCCTACAAGTGAAGAGACTGTGCCAGCCTCTGTATGCAGACCCACCTGGCTGCCCCAGGCATGCTAAACAGAGAGGCCCACTCTCCTTGGAGAAGGGTGTTTGGGCAAGTGGGGTGACAAGGAATGGGCAGTCACACAGGGACTTCCCAGGTTGGGCAGTTGCACCTGATCCCAGTCAGACCCAACAGCCATTGTGCCACCAAGCAATTTAGGCTCGTTTCTCTAGCAATTTAGGCTGCTGGGAGGAGAAAAGGAGGCCCCTGGCCTTTCCAGACACTCACCTTGGACCTTTGTCCCACAGCCTTGGCGTCTGCGCTCTCGTACCAAACACTGCTGAGGTCAGAGATCAGCAGGATATAGCCAGTATCCCTGAAGCACACTTTGGCAAGAAAAGTGGACTCCCCAAAGCAAACAGAAGCCCAGGGCTTGGTCAGGAGGCTGCTTTCCAGCTCCTCGGAGCCCTCCATCTGCAAGAGAGCAACCAGGTTTCTGCCTCAACCCCCACCCAGGAAGACCTGATCCCTGGGGTGGCCTCACCGGGACCATCAGTCCCAGCTCACCCATTTGCGATGCAGTCCCTCCCTCCTGACAGCACGGAAGTAAGGATACTCAGCTAGCTCTGGTCACACGTGCAAGCAGCAGAGCTGGGGCGTGTGTTTTGAGAACTTTCTGCAGGGGAGGTCCTGCTGCAGCTCACAATAAGTACCCTATATGTACCAGCAGGAGCAAGGCAGTGGAACTGCCGCCTTCCCAGGATACCCGGTGCTCGCTGGCATTAACTCGGCAAGACCTCTACGCCCAAATTAACATTTAGGCTGCCCCGACGGTACCGGGCGGGTAGCAGGGTGCTGTACCCTCATCCTGCTGGGGCATCTCATCCCGGCGCCGTCCCTGCCTGCAGTGACCCCAGCAGAGTGACCGCAGCCCACTGCTGCTTCCAGCTCCTCCCTAGGACGGGCTCCACGCCTCCCAAAACACTCGGAGACCCAGCGACCGCAGGGTGCCCGCAGGCCTGGGACTCTGCGGAGCCGCAGCATTACCCGAGGGCAGAAGGAGCAGGCGGCCGGGGGGCGCAGATGCAGGGGCTTGCGGGCGGCGACCGGCTCCGGACCGGAGGCGAGCGCAGACTACGGCTCCCGGCATGCTGCTCTCTTCCGCGGCGTGCGGGGCCGGGGCACGCCGGGAATGTGCGACTCTTTGCGCGCCGGGAACTGCCATCCCGACTGTAGAGCTCCCGGGAGCACGTTGGTGTTCTCTTGCTTGCTCATAAGGACAACGAACCCAGCCGGCGTGTCCCTCTAGAGCGTTCGCGGTTGCCACAAGGGGTGACACGGCAAAGATGCTGATGGGGACCGAAATGCCTTAGGACTTTATTGTGCGCTTGCGCCTGCTATGAGATGTCCTGGCACAAGTGCCCCGCTGGGTGCAGGGCCCGGTAGCCGGAGAGGGAGCGGCAGCGGGGAGCTCCTCGTGTTCTTTGGTCCCAGGTTTAGTCCTTATCTCCAGGGTGCCGGCGCAGGCACGGCCAGGGCATGCACCCGCGCCGCTGCTCTTCCAGGGTGTGCGGGGACTAGGCTGCTGCACCGCAGTGGGCCCTGCATAGCTGGGGCTGCAGGTGCCTCTGTCCTCATGCCTGGGCACTGGGCTCGCAAGGCGGCAGAGAGCAGCAACTGTGCCAGCTTGGCACACCACACACCCCCAGTTCCCTCCACACTGAGGCCCACCCTTACACCAGGCACTGATTTCCAAACCTTATCACCCACTTTCTGACTGATTCCCCACCAGCACACCATGCATTGAGGCCATCCAGGATGAGCCCACAAATTGCTCTCGATGCGCTGCCCCTGAGTCTCCCATTTACACTCTGCATACACCCCTCTCCCCAGCATGCAGTCTGCAGGCACCTCCCAGGGCAGTGCCAGGGGAGTGTGGTCATTGCACAGAGTTTGCATCCTGACAGGGTGTCAGGAAACAGGGGAGTAGGCAAGGACTTTGCAGTGCAGGACAGACGAGGTTGCATTATCAGGTTTGGATTTGGACCGAGTTGGACTTCGGGCACAGCTGAAATTTTTGTCAGCTGGATGAGGATGAGCTGTGCATTACACTGCTGTGTACAGCTGTGGGGGGGCACAGAGAGCTGGAAAAAGAGAGCTCACACCTGGGGACCTGCACACACAGTGCCACCTCATCCCTCCCAGCCTGCATCCACCTTTGGGTGTTTCACCTTGGGACTAGGTGTAGGGAGATGTTCTTCTCCATGGCAATCCACTGTTGGCTAGTGTAGTCCCAAGAGCAATGCCTAGGGGGTATTTATATGATGAGCACTACTGGGAGTTTCCAGCTGTAGTTGAAAGTGTGTTCATTGTTTGGGAAACTGAGCTGAGTTGCACTCCCAGCCTGGAGCATCCTGGAGTGCCAGAGCATTGGTATACACCTGGTGCTGTGGGCATCGAGGGGCCATAGGCACAACTGGGACAACGGCAGGGAGAGCCAGTCCTTCCTGAGCACAGTGCCAGCAGGTGAGCACATCCAGAGTGACAATCCTTTGGGGCTGGCCAAAGCACTGAACCCTCCCTTAATCAGCTCCACAGGGTGATGGTAGATTTTAGAGGTACCCACAGCCTCAGCTGCAGTGGCACTGGGCAGCCCTGCCCTCCCATCACAGTTCTCAGGGCAACAGGGGATCCCCCTAGGTAAATCCTGTCATGAAAGAAAACCCCTGGAAAAAGCAAAATTGCTTGAAGGTTTTTATATCTTGCTCTCAAGCAGGGAAATGAGGTGTGTGTTAGGAGGGTGGAAGCTCAGGTTCCTGCAGTCCTTGAGGGCTTCAGAAATGAGGAGCAAAGTGGCTCACAAGCTGCCTTGAGGGCACAGCCCTGTTTTCATATGAGGCGCCCCTACATGACAGGATCAGGCCACAGTGTGCCACGCAGGCATGTCTGTCTGGCTTGGCCTTATTGCTGGCTGCAGCTCCCCAGAGCTGGGTTTGGGGAGCAGGTGCGTCCCTTCCCCCGGGGCAGCAGTCCCCTCTTCAGTGGCACAGCTGCCCTCCTCCTCTTCCTCACTCCTCGGGCAAAGGAAGCAGCACGGAAAGGCTTTGCAGGAAGATGGCAGCAGCCTCCTTAGCCCAGTGGGGAGCCTGTATGCTTGGCTGACTTCTCTTCTCTCTCCATGAAGATGACAGTCATCAGCTTTGGCTTTCCATGGCTGTTCAGAAAGCAGCCCTCGTTCCTCCAGTGTTCCTGCAAGCAGGGGGGTAGGCAGTGTGGGTAGGCCCACACCAGCCCCAGCACTCTCAGTAAGACTGTCTAGAGGCAGAACTGGTGGTTTGCCCCATGGACAGATCCAGTCCTCAGAGCAGGGTATATGCAGAGCACCTAGAGCAGCCCCTCACCTGAGATGGTGTTCTCCAGAAAAAATGACAAGAAGCCAGTTAAGAAGACAGGGACCATAAGAAGGGAGAGGCAGAGGAGGTCCAGCGGCACCCAGCCTGCAGGGACAGTGCCAGAATCAGCCAGTCAGGGGAAAGGGGCATGGGCAGCCATGGCAGAATCAGGGATTGAGGAGGTAGCTGCCTTCTACCATGAGCCGACCCAGCCTCTCAGGATACTGGAGATGCGTGGTCACCATGCCACGGGACTCAAGGCTTTGCCTTGCCTGGGGAATGTCCTTCATACCTGTGACCAGGGGAGCCAGAGCCGTGCCGAACCATCGTGGTACCAACAGTGCCATGAACATGGCAAAGCCAACAATGAAGATGTTCCTCCCTGAGTCAATGTCTGTGTACTGGAAGTAGGAGATCCCCATGCCCACAGCCACGGCGTAGGTTACACAAAGCACCCCTCCTGCGAGGGGCAGGAGTCAGGCAGTGCCAGGCATGCTGCAGGCACCTCAGCAAGGGCCAGGGCAGGGTACCCACCGTGAACTGCCAGTGGAATGTGGGTGAGGAGCCCTGCCAGCCTCGGGGACATGCCCAGCACCATGCACACCAGGGCACTTACTTGCACTGAGAGGCGAGAGCCAGCCTGGCAGAAAGAAGAGTGGGAAAGTGAGGATGGGTAGCATCACTCCCTGCTCTGCCTCTCACCCCATTCTGCTACACACACCTGCCTTTCCCAGCGCTGGCTTGGTGACAGCCTGGCAATTACAAGTCCCGCACACCTGCTCGACTGCCTCCCTGTCCCTTGCAACCCATTTTTCCCTACTTTGGCATACCTGTGTGAGGCCAGTGGCACAGGTGTTTGCAATGCTGGAGGCTGTGCCCCCTGGGGTGCCCAGCAGTCCTGCCAGGAGGCTGCCCACCCCTTCAGTGCAAAGGCCCCGGTTGCAGGCATGAGGGGGTAGCTGAGGGACTCGCAGCAGCCTCCCACACAGCACGTAGCAGACCACAGAGTTCATGCTGCAGCCCATGGCCATGGCGATGCCCACTGCCAGCGCCCGGGGGGTGAGCAGTGGCCACCTCCACTCTCCTGCAGCAGAGGGAAAAGGGACAGGTGATACAAGTCCTGTCCAAACGTGGATAGCAGCACTCAGCCCTGCTGCCCCCCACCTGCGTAGGGGATGTGGATCCAAGGGGCATTGAAGGTGCTGTTGGCCCAGGAGAGCTGTGCCATGGTCGCATCCAGTGATTCCCAGGAAATGTGGATGTAGCTGAGGATGGCACAGACAATGCAGACACCAACAAATGGGAGCAGTACCTGCAAGGCAAAAGGGGACCCTCAGCAGAGGACCCTCCTCCCCTGCCTGCCCTGGCCAGCACCCCATCCTTATCCTGTTACATCTCTCCTTACCCCTGCATGAAGCATCCCAAGCAGTACTGCTCCAACACCCTTGGTCCCCAGCACTCCCCCAGAAGCATCCATGTTCTGGGAGCTGCACCACAGCTTTTCATCCCTGCCTGTGCTCCAGGTCTCACCTAACCCCACACCAAAGAGCCAGGCTTGGAGAGAGAAGCCTGGTGACAGTGAAGAGAGCAGACAAACCACAGTACCGAGAACGTGCGCAGGGTGGGAACTGGATTCTCTGTGGAGCCCTCCCAAGCATAGGGCCAGGCACAGAAGGGCAGGCGGCAGGACCGCAGGTGTTGGGAGAAGGTGACAGCAAGGAGTATGAGCCTAGGAGAGTGAGCACTGGTCACCACACAGCATCACAGTCAACAGGGCCCCAAATGGGCACTATGCACTGTGGGAGTGCCCCATCCCTGTCCCACTGTGAAAGAAAGCCCCAGGAGCCACCCACCAGTACAGTCCCTGGGCTCACATACAGCATGGCTACACCCCAGTTAGTGGAGCAGAAGAAAGCAGCTTCCTTGTAGGCAGACAGCCCGATGATGGAGAGGCTGGGGGCCAGGACCATGGGCCCACAGTGCCGCGCTGCCCACCCACACATGCCAGACACTCCTAGCACCAACTGAATCAGCCCAGAGATCAGCACTGCTCCAGAGACCTGTAAGAGGAAAGGATGGGCCTGTGGGGCAGAATACATGGAGAGCAGTCCAACACCTTCCCTTGGACACATTCCCACTGCCCCAGCCGCTGGAAGAAGCACTTGTTTCACGTGCTCTTCTCACCACAAGCACAGAGAAACACATACATGGACGTGCGTTATGATCCCCATTGCCTTCGCACCTCTCTTCATGGCAAATCCCAGGAAAATAGACTGGGGGTACAGGGATGTGGGTGACAAGTGAAAAGCTGATGGACAGGTATAGGGATCCCCATTCCAGCACCCACCTCTTGCAGTGAATCAGCCCAGCTCCCTGTGTCTCTGCAATGAGGTACAAGGCATGTTCTGGCCATGGCTGTGCCTGGAAGGGAGTTTTGGAAGGGTGTGATACACATGGATCCTGGGCTCCCGGATCTGTGTCCAAGAGGATGCAGTTAGGAGACTGCTGGCTGCAGAAGGGGATGTGTGCCAGCATCCCCATCCCCATAAGCCCTGGCCCTGGGAAAGTGACCAGATACATTGCAAGTGCAGTCAGGAATGAGTAGGGTGCTATGCACCATCACTGGAAGGCCCAGTAGGCAGGACCCCTTGCTACTCCTCATCCCTACTCCACCTACCAGGCACCTCCTCATTGCCATTCCCCTGGCACCAGCATGGCCCAGGCCCCACGGGACACAGACTCCAGGGCTGTGCTTACCATTCCTGTCTGTGCTGGCACGGTGGGACAGGTGGGAGCTCAGCACCATGGCAGGGACCAAGTACTCAAAGGATGGGATTTGAACCAGCGGCAACCTGAGGAAGGGGACAACAATTAGGGAGGAAGGACAGGGAAGGGCTGCGCCAAAAGCCCAGGCTGCCAGAGGAACAGGTGTAGGAAGGGAAGTGGATAAAAACCCCAAAGTGGCAGGAGGTTACCCCATATTCTACATGTGCCCTAGTACATCCCAAATGACAGCACATGGATGCAGAGGTCAGAGGCTTTGCCAAATCCCATACCAGCCTGTGTGGGCAGCACAGGCATCAGATGGTCTGAAGGAGCTGTGTATGATATTGGAACAAGGCAATGAGGAGCTAGAGGGAAAGCACAGCAGTTTTTCTAGAGGAGTGTGTGATAGGGAGGGGACATCTGTAACAAGTGTGCAGAGATGCAGCACAAAGAGGTCTTCCTGCTCCTTCCCACTTCCAGCAAAGCTCATCTTGCCATATCCTACGAGGAGACAGACGAGCCCTGCCATGGCATCACCCTCCTCCTGGTGAAGGCAGCTGGTCCCCCTTCATTCCCCTTGCTCACCGGCTCCCCAGGGTGGTCTGCAGCAGTGTGGAGATGCCGCAGGCAAAGAGGCTTCGTGCCAGCAGCTCGCTGGTGGTCTGGGCATGATGAGGTGGCTCCTGGGGCAGGGTGGGCAGCAAGAGGAGGTGGAAGATGCAGAGCAAGGAGGTCTGCACAGCCAGGTGCTGTGCAGGGAAGAAATAGGGCAGTCAACTCCTTGCAGCACCCAGAGCTGCAGCTCCCCATGCCCAGTCCCCCTGAGAGGGTGGATGCCCACTGACAACACCTGGGCATCCCTCACTACTGCCCTCTCTCCCCTTCCAGCATACACTGACCAGAGCCCTACACACCCTTTGCCTGGCAGGATGCAGTCCCTTGCCCTACAATCTGAGAGGATCCCAGCCCTCTCCTCATCATCCCCTCTCTCTGGCTGCTCACCATGGTCTCCCCCCTTACCTGAAGGGCTAAGCAGCAGCTCACCATCCAGGAGCACATCTTCTGGGAGAAGCAGGATGTGAGCATGGGGTTCCCAGCTCCAGGTGCTCTGCCATGGCCCACATTCATGCTGTTGCCTTCCCCACACTGCTCCCAGTTTTCAGTGCAGAGGGTGGGCAGTCTCCCACTTCCAAGAGTTCTTCACAAATCCTCACATAGGTGAACTTCCACCTTCTGCAGCAGCTGCCCCAGGGTTAGCCATTAACTTGAGTTGGTGAGTAACCTGCCCTTGTGGCCAGGAATGCAAGTGTCACTCTGGTTTGTCACCATGAGGGCCAGGTGACAGGCAGCCACAAGGCCATCAGACACTATTACAGCATCAACTACCCACAGCCCAGGTCCCATCACTGCCTCTGTGGGCAAGGACTGGGTAGGCTACAGTTTTGACACCTCTTCCTCCATGGGCCCTATTCCCACCAGCAGCATCCTCCAGCTTCAGTATGCCCTGCTCATGCTTGTTTGTCCCCAGCACAGCACCTGCTGCCCTCCTGGTCCAGCCTGGTCCCTAATGAGGGTCTATTATAGCCCCCGTTCTCCTAGGAGAGCACTGAAGCCTGTCACTGGAACAGATGCCAGGGACAAGAGCCGCCTGCTTGGCTGGAAAGGGCACACAGGCAAGGGATGCTCGTGTTTTTGTCACAAGGCAGAGCTGGCTGTGTCAGTGACCTGGTCATGCCCTTGCTACTCAAGGCTCACTCATTAACAGGTAAGAATTTGGAGAGCAAAGAGCAGTGACGAGAACATGCATTCCCCACAGTCCCAAGGATGGGGATCCTCCTCTCTCCTGTTGTCCCTGCCTGCACTAGACCCAATATCCCTCCTGTTACAAGAGAGACTGCAGGACAGGCCTTGCAGGTCTCCTGAGCTCACTGGCAGCACCGAGGATCTGTCTTACACAGCAGCTCGAGGAGCAAGCACAGCTGCATGGATGTGGCTCCACTCTGGGGCAAGAATGTTGCCAGTATGGAGCAGCTCAGCAGGACAAGACAGACACACAGAAAGAACTACTTTTATTGGAAGAGATTTGCATCTACAAAAGAGTGAAAAACAGGTGTAAAATCTGCAGTAAAAAGAAGGGGCATGATGAGCTGGCCTGGTCAGAGACAAGGTGCCTTCTTCCCACTCTGAGGAGCAGTCAGGCACTGTTTTCTCACAGACACAGACAGCTGGGGCATGGGATGGGGTCACAGAGCACCCCAGATTCAAAACACCCAACACAAGCAGGATAAGGAAGTTCAGCCCTAACCACACAACATCCCCACCAAGCCCAGTGGGGCACAGCCACATGGGGGTACCTGCTTGGTGTCACTCTTACAAGTTCCAAGAAGTGGCCTAACAGCCCCCAGTGACCAGCCAGCTCACTCCCACCTCCTTCAACCTCCTCTCCCCTACCCCAGGCACCCCATCTTCTCACTGGGGTCACTGCCTTAGCCCCTCCACCCTGCACACACAGTCCCAGCCTCCAACATCCCATATGCCACCTCTGTCCAATACCACTCACTACAGGAAGAGGTACAATACCCCCTTTGCACAAGCACCCCAGTCCAAAGGCAACCCGTATTTACCCTCCAGCTATTAAGTTCCCACCCCAGCAAGCCAGCTCTATCCCAACCACCCCAAAATGAACAACATCCCTGCCCTAGGTGGGGGGACACAAGTGCTGGTTTGAAAGTAATGCAGGGTCTTCAGCCCCATGCAGTTCCAGGGATCAGGGGTCCCAGAAGAGCAAGAAAGTGAGTTGTGTCACACTAGAAGGGAAGGGGGCTGCTGTCCTATACTTCTAGCTGGGAAAAATGAAGCTTTTGATTCTACTGAGATCCATAGCAGTATGCAAGAAGCACTGCTTCAGCCCCAGGGGGTCCAGCCAGTCCTCATGGTTGGGGGCTATATCCCATGTGGGGCCCACAGTGGCTGAGCAAGCATGGCAGTGGAACACCAGAGGAGCTGGGATCACGGCGAGTCCGAAGGGGCCAGGCTGGCTGGGGGCTGCAGTGGGGGTGGTACAGTTGGATCTCTCACAGGCAGTGGGCACTTTCCGAAAAGGACCTTGTGGAAGGCTCCTGTGTATGGCTAGATCAGGTGCCTTTGGGTAGGACAGCGCTGTCATCACGCTGCCCCACAGGTAGAGTGCAGTCGCTGTGACACCACCACGACGTGGCTCCTTGGTCGTCTCATTCTCCCCCATGCAACAGGTGCAGCTGGTTGAGGAGACACTGGGCAGCTCGGGCTGGGTCTGGCCACAGGCTGGGGCTGGCTGGGCATCCAGCTGGCACCTCCCCTCCTCCAGGAACAGTGCAGGCTGGGGGGCTGCAGCGCAGACACTCCTCGTGCACATAGACCGGTGCACTACGGTGATGGAGGCGAAGATGGCTGCGAAGCCTGTCAGGTACACCACGCCCAGGAGGCAGGCCAGCTAAGGAGAAGCCAAATGTTAACCCAGACACCCCTGGCAGCAGCACCCCCCACCAGCCATGATGCACCATCAATGACCAACCCAGCAGCCATGATAGGAAAAAGCATCACCAGATCCAGGGCTGGGTGCTGAGAGCAGGCAGCCACACTGCTAACAGTGGGCAGCACACAGCCTGCCCAAAGCTGGGACTAAATACCACAAACCAAAATGCCCCAGCTAAAAGCCAACATTTCCTGTTCAAAACTCTAGCCAGTACCCAGCTGTCTCCATTGCACCACCATGTCCTTGCACCATGACTTGTAGGGCTGCAGTCCAGCACAGGGCACACTACCTAGCACTAGGACGCAGTGCCTCAGAGAGTGCAGCTGCAAATCAGCATCTGCTAACAGCTTCCCTTTTCAATAGGGAATAAACCAAGGTGCTGCTTGCAGTGGAAAAGAGGGTCCTGCTCCAAATCCACAGCCTGCTGGGTCCCATGTTCTTGCAATTAACTGCTCTCCTATGCCCTTACCTTCACCACTTGCTGGTAGAACTGGCCCAGCACATGCTGCCACATGGACTGCTCCATGAGGACACACAGATCTGTGTAGGTGAACCAGCCACGCCACATGCCCTGTTTTTCAGCCACACTGCGAGGAAAAACAAAAAAATAAAAGAGGAATTGTGGACATGATACAGACCTTCTCCATCAAAGCAGCTTCAGCCCAGGCTGGCTTGGAGAAGACCCTGCTTAAGTTCTGTAGAAGGGAGCTGCAGAGCCTAGCTAAGGCTCTTATTTCACTTCTTACTTCATCCCAACCTCTTATTTCACTGCAGCAGGGCAATCTCCAAGCAGGGGCAGAGCGAGGCTTCAACAAGATAAAGGAATCACCCCCACACTAGACACCTACCATCCTTCCAGCCAGCTCAGCACTTCAAACAGCTCCCGAGGATCTGTGTAGAGGCTCCAGTCCTGCTGGGACAGCAGTTAAAGGTCAGTGCAGGCAGGGCAGGTAACCCAGCACCCAGACACATCTTTCTCTATCCCTTCATGGGAGCACGTGGGGGAAAAACAGAAATCCAAACTCCGCTCAATGTCTCTTCTCCCCTGCTCTGTGAAACAGCTGGCAGCAGTGACAGTTTCACTCACAATAGCACTCAGGAAGTTCATCTCCAGTGTGTTCATGGTTTGGACATCCACCTTTCCTGCTGCTCCCCACTCATCGTTGAACACCTCCTCCTCCTCACCCTCATCATACAGGTACTTGCTTGCAACCATCTAAAAGTAGCACAAAGGACAGGATCTCAGCCTCCACTGCACTCCTAAAGGCTTCCCTCCAGCCCACTTACCCCACTGCCCACCACTCACCATGGAGATCAGGAAGAGGTCTGATGATGAGATCTGCTGGAGGTATTCAGGGTTCCGGTGCCGGAGTCTCTCAATGTAAACCAGTGCCAACATCATGGAGCAGGGCGAGATGCAAGCTTCCCTGTAGGACAGGACAAGAACCAATGCTACAAACATCCCAGGAACCAGGGCACAACCTGGCTGCTCCCTCCCCAAGCATACAGTAGGAAGTTTTAGCAAATCACAAGATAGGTCACAGCCTTTCCAGCTCTGTGCCAGTTGTCCTGAGCTGTAGCAACAGAAAGCACAGGGGATGCCGGGTGGAGAGCAGAAAGCCCTGGTTTCTGTTCCTGGGCACAGTCAGCTCCAAACTGAGCGGCCCTGCCCACAGCACGGCATGCTGCAAGGGCTCACCTGCCAAGAGGAGAGTCCAGGTTAAAACCTGGTTACCCAGGGAGCTGCAGATCCAGCCAGTACAGACTCCCAGTAACAAGAGCACATATGCACCCCAGAGAGGAGGATAAACTCAAAGCTGGCTGCGTCAGGAAGTCACTGTGCTTGCTGTCTGTGCCTCCAGCTTCTCTTTGACACTCATCGGGCCTAGGCATAAAGCCAGTGGCTGGCCCAGGGGACAGAACTGAGTCACAAGTAAGACCAGAGCTCCAAGTTCTGACACAGGACATTAAGGGACAGGTTTTGCTTCTTACCGAGATACGTGAGACACATATTTCTTCTGGAGTCTGCGGATAGGACTGGGAGCCACTTTCTGCAGCAACTCTACAGCAATATCTAGGACAGAAAAACACCAAAAGAGGTAGTCCCATGTAGCCCAGTCCATACTCACCCTTCCCCCTTCTCCCTACCAGCCCATCAGGTCATGGTGTTTGCTCAGCCCTTCAAGTTTAATTTAAACTATGAGGCCTTATCAGAGGTCAGGGACAAGTGAGGAACAAATAAACATGCAGAGCAGGCACATCACAGCAAGAAGAGGATGTGAGTGACCAAGGCCCTGCAGCAGTGCCAGATCAGCAGGTCTGTGTCACAGGGAACCACCAGCAGTCAGCTGCAGAGAAACACCCTGCCTTCACCCTGCAGGACCTCACACAGCCCTTCTGGAGGCCTTCTTGCTTCTTGGACCTGATGACACACCACATCTTAACGGTCCTTTGCACCCCTCCAACCAGAAGCATCTTCCCGCTCCAGATCTCATCAGCACCGATCCATCTTCCCCTACACCACAGCCCCAGCACTCCTGAGATGAAGTACAAAGGTACCCATGTGAGCAGGAGCCTGAAGGCACTAACAGGTATCAAAGTAGCAATACAGCTCAGTAACTGCAGCTCAGCCTGTTTTCCCTGCACTCAAGGACATGCTTCAGCATTCAAGCACTGAAAAGGCCAGACACTGACATATACTGGAAGGTGCCTCCAGCAGCTCCCATCTCATTTCCCTGCACAACAGGACCAGCTGGGACCATCCCAAGCAGCACTACAGTCTGATGCTAGGCAAGAACTGCTTTAAACAGGAATCTTTAACTCCATTTTGTTTCTGAGCCCTTGGCTGACAGAGTTGAGAGCAGAGTTTGTCCCAGCAGCCTTGCATTTCCAGCTACCAGGGGAAGCATCACCTCACCCCTCCTTTCTATATCTCTCCAGCATCTAAGAGAAGTGCTGCACTAACACGAGTGATTTACCCAAAGAGCTGCCACCAAGCTCAGAAAAACACCGCTCTGAGGAACTTCCCTACACCATTCAGGCCACACCACTACTATGATGTAGAACCAGGCAGACACAGCTCCAGCCACTCATTGGCTTCTCCCAGCCTCTCCCACTGCTCTCTCTGCCTTTCCTGGCCACCACTGTGCCACTACAGAGGCAGTACCAACCTCCCAAGTGATCCCTACAGGCTCTGTCCTGATATGAAACCAAATTCTTCAGCCCACAAATCCAGCTCACAACAGTGTCCTGCCCTAGAGGGAATGGAAAGCAGCTGATCAGTTTCCCCATCTCACAGCACAGCACACTGAGTGTGGTTACTGTTCTTCTCTTTCTGAAGGAACAAATTTACATTTAAACTTCTCTCCTCAGCCAGCCCCATACTGCCTTCTGCAATCAACCCCCAATACCAAACACCTTTTCCTGCCATTCCACTCTCCCAACAAGCCTCTACCTTTTTTGAGAGCAGTGCCATGGAGCAATGGCACAGCTGCACCAAGACAGATGTCATAGTCCTGGGACCCATTATTTGAAAGCAGCTGATGAAGGAAGGCTATAAAAGCAGATCAGCTGATGGACACATTCTCCTTGCCCCACTCTTGTCCCCAGCTGCTAGAGCTGAGTGCATGCATGGCATTTCCTGAGTGCAAGGCAATCCTTAAGAGTTAATAGCCCCCAACAGTTTTCCTGCATGACTGTACCCTTTGAACTTTCGTCCATGGAACAGTCCCACCTTGAACCCCAGTGTAATGTCAGCCTCAAGCCTCCCTCACAGTGCTTGTGTTGGAACTCGTGACTCCAAGCAGTGCCCAGGCAGCTGGCTGCTCTGCCTGGGTCTGCCCTGGCACCACACACTCAGCATCCTCCTCCTCCTCACCAAGGCACACCATACACAGCTTCCTGGCAACTTCAGGCTGTTTCCCTAGCAAGCAGCTAATCGAAATGCTGAGACAACCACATAGTGAAGGCCCTCTAGCAAACCACTGCTTGCCTTTTTCCACTCCTCTCCACCATCACCTACACCAGCTCCCCAGCCTTAACTTAGTCATATCCTTCTGCTCCCCAAAACACAGCTAAATCGACAGGAAAAAAAAATGCAATCCAGACAAGCACAGGAAGAACTTGTCACATTGATGCTCACAACTAGAATCTGAACAAAGCCCTGAGCGTTTTGCAGAGCACAAGCAATTATCTAAGGCACTTCGGATCAGGATTAAGTTCACAACCTGCTCTGCCAAGGAATTCACAAGCAATCTAAAGAACTTTATACACCAGTAAGACGCCAAAAATGCAGCAACGGGGCAACAAAACAGACAACAGAAACCATGAGGCTCTGGCATCCTGCCCTGCTGTATTGCACTGAGTGAGAAAGGCTGGGCAGGGGTGGGATTTAGCGCTGAGGACAAAGCAGGTGACCTACTGGTCTCGGCCCCTTGGGCTACTTCCAACTCCCTTGACTCAGCATTTCCATCTGGGAACAATCAGCAACCCACCTGCCACGGGGCTGGAGAGATTATCCAGGCTGCAGTCTTTGTCCCAGCCATAATAGAGTCGCTTCCGCACTCTCTCGCTCAGCTGCTGGTGTCGGGGTAGGAACTGAAGGCAGGCAGAGGAACGTGAGGAAGACCCGGAACGCTCACCACACCGTGCTTTCCAACCCAGCCCAGCTCAGGGCTACACCGGGCCGGGGCGTGCAGCCACACGGGGCTCCCCGGGAGCAGGGGATGGGAGGGGGGATCACCCCGAGGCCTGCTAAAAGCATGCTGGGCCGCGGATACTCACCGTGAACTCCTGGAAGCCGCTGAGAGAGAAGGCGCCCTCCTCGTCCAGCAACAGCTCGTCCAGCTCCATCTTGCCCGCTCGGAGGGCAGGGGCTGACAGACCCCCTTCAGCGATCGGGGGTGCCGGTCCGCTCCGAGGCCGAGGCGCTGCGCAGTGTTGGGAGCTGAACCCTCAAAGGCGCTCCCAGCCCGAGCGCCACCGCCCGCCCTTCCGCCCTTCCTGTTCCGGCGCCAGGGCGCGGCCGCTCCCTGCCCCTCCCGCCGCCGGGCGCACGCGCGGCCGCTGTCACCCGGTTCGCCTTCCCCNGCAGCGGCTGCTGGTGTGGGAGAGACCGTTGCACAGCCTCGTCACCGCGGCCGCGCTCGGCGGGGCCCTCTGGTGAGCTAGGGCGGGAAGGGGGACCGGGGGCCGTCGGTGCCGCCCGTCCGGCTAGTGCCCGTGCCCGCAGCGTGCGGCGGCTTTGGGGCCCGCAGCGATGTCCCCGGGTCCCGGCGGTTCCCGCAGCCCGCACCGCCGTGGGATATGCACAGGCGGGATTAGCTGCGCTGTTTTCCTCTGACAGGCATAAACAGGCCCCTCCCTCAGGGGAGAAAGTGCCAGGAGGATTTGCCTCGTCCCGCGATAATAAAATGCAGATGGGCCCAAGTGGAGCCTCGCCCAGGCACGTTTCTGCTTAATTTTTGCATCCATGTTTTTGTCAGTTCGTTTCACTCGGTAACTGCGGTCAGAGAGCTCCACGGCCTCCTGCATCGGCAGCCTCCCTGGGGCATTTTATTTACACCCTTCTGCTCGGTAATCTTTCCCGGGAGGTGCTGATTTTTCTCTCGGTTTTGGCTCGAGAGCATTCCCCTTTTCCTGTTTTCCCTTCTCTGCCTCTCTGGCAGGGCAGCAGCATGAGGATATGAGAGTGTGAGTGGCAGAGCCCAGCTGTGGATGGGAATGAAAAACATCCTGTTTGTTTGTATAAACAGTGAGTCACTTTTACTGATGAAAATGCTCTCAGCCAGTGGCCTTCCCAGAAGAAAAGGTCAGAAGTGGCTAGGGAAAGAGTTAAATGTTGGTTGCAGATGAAATAGGAAGGGGCTGAGTTAGAGGAGGGAAAAAGTAAGTGACTAAACAGCCTTTGAAGTCTCTCTGGTGAGGCAGCTTACAGTTCTGTTCCCTCATCTGTATGATTATAAGAGGTGTATGTGGTAGCCAGATATATAGACTTCTGGACAACTCTACCAGCTGTAAAGTCTCAGAGCAGAGCTGTGAAATGAGGAGGAGGAGAGGTGCAGGTGATAGTGGAGATGCCAGGGGTAGTAGACATTGACAGCCAGGGATTGTGAATGAAAAGGTCTAGAAGAACAAAGAGTGCCCAGAATATAGAACAGCAGTGAGAGATCTAGATACTGCAGAGGAGGAAAAATTGTTTAGGGTCCCACAGAGGATTCAGCCAGCATCTTTTAACTGCAATACATAAATGAGATGGAATAGGAAATTCTTCCAGAGATCATGTGTTAAGCTACAGAACTGCTGTTCAGTGAGAAGGAGTACAGATGCTGTTGTTTAGGTCATTGAAGGTCCTGTAAGACCCTGCAAAGTGCAGCTTTTGTTCTGTGCTGCCTAGTGAGGCACATTTCACTTCTAGTTCTCCACCTGTGGCTTGATGGGAAGCTCTTCCTGCTCTGCACTGTGAGATTCTCTCTGACTCCAGTCATTGTTTGGTGTATTTGCCATTAGTTGCTGGCAAACACTTGCTGAAGAGGAGCAGAGTAAAAAAGCAAAACCGCTCCTCCTTTCTGGAAAAGAGTGTTCTTTTAAGAGGTGAAGGTGAATGCATTTCCCTGGTATTTTTTCTGGAGTACCTTAAAAGGAGCTCCTGTCAGCTAGAGAAAAGGATGAATGTAGACAGCCACTGCTCGCACAGGTGGCACCCCGGCACCTTTGCTGTTGAATCTCTGTGGAGTGGGGAGATAAACTCACTGAGTGGCATGGCACAGCTGTGTGTGAGTAGTATTGTGTGAGCTGGCAAGTGGCTTGAGGCAGTGTGTGGATGTGGCACATGAAAGGTTTTCTGATAAAGTCAAGTGAGCAACTAAACCGTTTAAGTGCTAGCTAGGCTCTGGTGAAAGAGGGAGAGGTTTGTGATTAGAGAATAGGCATCTAGAATGGCAAGATGCATTACCTGCATGTAATGCTGCACCTTTCCGTGACAAATGGGATGTAGGTTTTTCAGCTAACAGGCTGAGTCACAAACAGTTTTCTGCTACAGCAGTTTGTCTTTATGTTATCTAGAGCCTCCACCTTGAGGCTTTGGAGGGACATGTACAAGTGAGCATTAGCTTTGTTTTGCAACTTAGGGAGGAGCTCAGAAGCAGGAGAGGAGAGTGCTGGAAGATGGCAGGGAGTCAGCTGTGCGGTGGCAGGAAAAGGCACCATTTCAGAACGTGCTGTGGTGTGGGTAGGTGGCTGCAGAGTACAGTGCTTGCTACAGTGGCCCATAGCAGTTGGGTATTTCTGCTTTGAGCTATATCTGTTTGCTCATCAAGAGCAGTAATTTGCTGCCTTTCTCGTGCCTCACAATTCCTGTTTCATTTCTAGGTTGTTTTCTTCCACCTCCCTGAGACCCCTCTTTCTCCTCAGCATGTCCCTTCTTGGCATCCTCTTGTTGGAGAAGTGGAAACCCAGGTTCTTGTTTGATTTCTCAGGTATGTGGTGATTGGCACTGTAGAGAGTGACATGGTTCTAGTGTTACTAGCTGCTGGGCTATGGCTTTGGCCTTTCCTGGGCTCTCTCAGCTGTCATGTAAACTCCATTCCTACTTTAACTGCAGGCCCAAGTAGTGGTGCTGCCTCTTATCTGTTTGTGTCAGAGGATTAGGATGTATCCTCATACTCCGGGCATGGGGGAGAATTGCTCTCACTGCTGAGAAATTCTGGGAGTGGCTAATTTTGAGAGTGACTCAGGGGCCCAGCTAGCTTGCCAGGGAAGCTAGTGACAGGGATGATGTGTTTCTGCCGTGTCCTTTCTCTCCTGAAAATGTAGCAAAAAGAATTTCAAGTCTGAGCACTTACAGCCAGCTGAGCTGAGGGAAGGAAAGGAGGGGGATGGAAATGTACTGGTTTTAGTAAAGTTCAGTGTGGGCTTACGCCCTGAAGGAAGCACAGCAAATGAGAGCCACTTCTTGTGGCAGGTAAGCAGAGTGGATGATGAGGTCTTACAGCAGCAACAGTTAGTGTATTGTACCTGTACTGCATCTGATCTCCAGCTAATCAGTGAGTCTGATCACCTGTCTTATGGTTCCCATTTATTGAAGGGTCTGTGCCAACATTAGACACAAAAGCAGCAAGAGGAATAGCCTCATAAAGGTGATGGACATGGATTGACTGCTGTCTGCTTTGGGGGCCTCCTTCTTTGGAGTTAATTAAATGACGGAACCCAGACCTGCCTACTGCATCTACTGCTGCTCTTCAAAGGCAGCTCAGGGCCCTCTATCCCTGCCTCACTACTCTAGGGAGAGTTTCTGAATGAAAGCCCCTCTATATGTGTGTTTGTAAGGTGCCCTTTATTTGACCCAAAAGGGTAGTGACTTAAAGGGTGCTTTCGCAGAAATCCTGATAAGATTAGGTATGCTACAGCTGTAGTCTTGAAACTGTTTGCTTTGTGTGGTTTGGGTAACCAGGCAGTTAAACTGGACTGGCCAATTTAATTTCCTGCTTATTCACATTGTTTTTTTAAGGGAATAGTTTAAAGCTAACCCAAACCACCTGACTTGAAACATATCCAGAAATGCAAAAGCCTGGTGTCCAGTGCAGAATGGTGTCATTGAGGCAGGTGGGGGTGGAATCATTCCAGCAAGTATTTGGCCTGTAACAGTTGTGTTGTCATAGAAGAAATAGGAAATTCATATTGAAATCTATTTATATGATGCAGAGCCATAAAGAATAAAAAAGAAAAGCAGGCAAAACAGCGACACCAGGTATTAGGTTCATCCTGTGCCATCAGCTCTGCTAGAAATTACTGCACATCCCACTGCACCTCTCCTCAGTGTTCTTCACATATTTCATGCTGCAGAGAACAGGGATATCTTTCTGATGTGCGTGTTTAAGGTCACAGCCCTGATTTTGACATGATCCTCTGGACCGTGTTTCATTTGCTTCCGTGAGGAAGGAGTGGTGCTCTGCATTCCCGAGGGATCTCCCACTGAGTTGGTATTCCTGAACACTTAGGAGTTCTTGTTTGGCTCCCACTTCCTGCTGAAGCAGAGCTGCACCTTTGTGGCGTACCTCCTTAGTGCTTCCTGTTAGCCTTTTCTGGAGTTCTGGGAGATGGGTCAGTACCATACCTTCAAGAGTCAGCACGTATATACACAAACTTCAGCTTGTGACAGTTGTGTATGTCTCAGATGACTGCTTATAAGATTACTTCTGAAGGAATGCTAAAACCTCAGCATGTATTTTGCAGTTACTCACACACTGTGATCAGGGTCGCACTAGCAGCATCAAGATGTGCAACTTCCTTAGGCCCCTTCTGCAGAAGGGACTGCATGTTTTCAGCTCCCATGCAGGGTATTTTCTCAATATCTTCATGGAGTTCTATTTAAACATTATTTAAGGACTTGGGAAGCATCTCCAGTTTCACCTGAAATGGATATCAAGTAGGGATGTTTTGATAGCATCACTGTCTGGCTGTGTTTTGATCAGTGCAGGAGAGTGCAGTGTGGAAGAGCTCCAGCAGAAGTTGTGTTGCAGTTGAATGCTTCTACTCCTTAAAAAGGGCCTCTGTTTTCTAGCTAAAGCTTACACACAGATGAAGAATGTCTCTTGGAGAAGCGTTGAAAACCTGTAAGAGCCAAGGAATCCATCAGCAATAATTTGTCAGTACCAACATATAACCTAAACGCCTGATCTCTCAGAAGAGTCTGGTGTATGTCAAGTGATTTGTATTAATCACAGTCCAGTGTGAAATGCTGACAGAAAGATTTCTGCCAGTTATTGATAATCTGAGGCCAGCTCTGGGTATCCTGCTTGCCAGCTTAGTTATACTGGTGCTTGACAGTATTTCAGCACACACTGGAGTTAAGCCTTAACTAAGGGACCATTTTCTGTTGGAAATGCTCTGGGATTTTTGGGATTGGGCTGTTCTTACAACTTCTCTAAGACTCCAGTGCTTTCCGGTGGCCAGCAGGCAGACTGCTCTACTACAGGAAGCAACATACTGTTGATCTTAAAGACAGTTTGTGTTGTGCCAGATAGCTGAAATCACATGAAGACCCTGCAGCCTACTCAAATGTTCTGCTCCCCAAAGTGTCTCTGAAACCTTCAAGATCAACTGAGGAGATTTGTTTGCTGGCATATTTTGGATGGCTTGGATGACTGCAGCCAGTCAGAGAGGAGTGGGGTTCCTGTGCCATCCCACTTACTGTGTTCCTGGGACATCTGTCCAGCAGAGGTGGCAAGCATCCCAGCTCCTCATTTGATACATTGGACAGCCCTCACAGACTGGCCAGTGCCAGATGTAATATATTTGGTGATTTAGTGCAGGTAATAGATGAGGCTTAGAGATAGAGCTCTATTTTGATAGAGCTGGATTTCTTTGTGCTGCGATTAACCAGCTTTTGATTCCTGGGCACAATAACAAAACACAGCAATGGCGGTTGCAGGAGGGAGGGAAGCAGCTGCCCTGTGAGGGTGGAGCTGTATCCACAGTATTCACACTGCAGCCCAAGCTCCCTCTGTGAGCTGCCCCAGCCACCATGCCAAATGCTCGTGGGCAGAGGAGTGAATGGGCAGCCCAGTCTGAGAGCAGTTGACTCCTCTTGTCAGGCCTGATTACTGGAAATCTGGGTCACGCTCTCAAAGAATTGCCTCCTCCCTGGGTGCTTGGCCTCCTGCTCCACTGTGTGAGCTGGCTAGTGCAGTGCCTGCAGCAGGAGGAGGAGTCTGGCAGACTTGACCCAACATCCAGTGTCTTGGGAGAGCAGTGGCAGGGCTGCTACAAGCAGTTGGTCTCTGCTGTTGTTCACATCTTCGGTGCATTTTCCTTAAGGAGTCAGTGCTGCTCTTGGGTTTTGTGCCTGGCTGGTGACTCCAGAGAGGATTCAAACCCCTTTTTGCATATGTTGCATTTCCTTAGCCCATATCTAACTATAAGTCTGATCTCTGAAGTTAAACTCTCCTCCTTTATTTTAGTTCTGTTTATACAGTGATATGCAGTGTGGGGAGCAGGGTTAGGATTATAACCTCATGTACCAAGTGTACTGCTGGTCAGACAGCATCAAAGGTGTATCTGTCCCTGCCAGCTCCAGGACAGTGGGCACACTGGTACAAGAGGGTAGACCTCAGTGAGCTATCACAGCATGAACAGGGCATTGTTAAACACTGGAGACTTACAAAGACTGTGTTGATAGAAGAGTTTGGTTGAGTCCTGTACATCCTGAGACACCAGTCAGCTTTCCAGGATATCCAAATCTATGAGCACCCAGGCTCACAAATTTCAGTTGATGTAGAAATTCTTTTTCTCATTGTATCTAAAAGCAGAGCATAATCACACGTGACCTCTGCTATTGAAACAACACTCTTCAGAACTGCATGAACTAAGTCCCTGTCTGATCATCACTGGATTCAGTGCCTAGAGGAATGGGAGAGCCTTTCTTTTGTCCTTATCCAGAGTGATGGACCTTAGGAGTATAGTTATATCTGTGCCTGGCACAAAAGGCTGTCTCAGGGGACATAAAAGAGCCCTAAAAATAGAAAATTATGCACAAGGCTGCTATTCGTTACTTAATTCCATGGGAGAGGATGGAGACAGCAGGGACATCTCTGGTATTTGTACATAGCATCCTGCCAAGGACTGGGCTGGTCTGTGGGAAATGCAGCTCAGACCTCCTGGTGCCACATTTAGCTCCGAGATGGAAGCTGAAGCTTTGCCCACCTCCAAAACTATCCTGGCAGTCCCCTTTGAGTGACAAGTGCTGGCACCCACTGTGGGAATGGCACTGCCCAGACATGTGGGACACCTGGAAAAGCTGCATGATCCCTGGAGCAGAGAGCCCTGCGTAAGCACCAGGATACGCCTCAGATATGAGTGCCTTGTTGTGTGTGCGTTGGGTTGCAAGGTGTGCTGGGGTGCCCAGAGACCAGTGCTCTGCTGCTCCAAGTCTCCAGGCACACTTCGCTAAAGCCTTTGCAGCTCAGGCTCCAAGCCAGTGATTCCTGCTTGTGGGAGAGCACAAAGAAGCTCCCCAGGGTGCATCCCTAGCTAAGGATGATACATCTCCAGGTCTGCTCTGTTCAACTGGTAAAAATGTCAAGTTGTATTTTTTACTTGCCTGACTAATCTGTGTTCTCTCTACAGCACAGCTATCAGAGGAGCCAGGAGGAGAGAGGTAAGCTCACAGATATGTTCCTTTGTAAGTGGGGAGAGTGGGGAAGCCTTAATTTAGTATGGTGATCTCACGTCTTTATTTCTGTTGTCAATAAACTGCATGGCTCCTGCTGTGAAATATTGCTAGTGACTTCTGCACTGGTAGCAGCTTATCAGCTTTGGAGCCACAGTTTGAGACTCTGGGGAAAGCTAGTGTTCTTTCAGTAGGAATAAAGCTCACCTACTTCCGATGTTAGGAGCTCTTAGATTTCTTCCCTGGATCTGTCCTGAACTATGTTTAGAGTCCTCCAGAGAGAAGGAGATCACTGAGACTGACTTCCACAGGCTGAATATGCTTTCTCTGGTGGCATGGCTTGCATCCTTGGCCATGGTTGTAGGTCTGAGCACCACATTCTGTCTGCCTTGGACTTGGTGCCAGAGGAGGCCACATAAATAGTTCCACCTCCAGTGCTTCTGCCTGTGCCTTTGAGTAAACTGCTTTGCATCTTGGGCTTGTGGCATGGGGATTCTCTGGCATGGTATCTGCTGCTGCTTTGCTCAGGTGTCTCTTGACCTTCTTCCGGATTGAAGGGAAAAACTGTCTCCAGATCAAGCATCTTCCATAGTTCAGTTGAAAATACAGTCAGTATTGTCAAGCCTTTGGTAGGGAACTCTGCTTCCTGGTGCAGCTGTTCCTCTCCCCTAGGAAAACAGACCATGTTCAAAGATTGTCTTCTTGCTCTTGTCTGTCTCTAGTGAGGGGGTGACTTCAGGGGCACAACCTCACCTGCTCAGTGTCCCTGAGCTGTGCCACTGTCTGGCAGAGAGCTGGGTCACCTTCAGGCTGTACCTGCAGGAACTGCTACAGTACAAGAGGCAAAATCCTGCCAAGGTAAGCTGGAGATACCTACTCTTCTGTGCAGGGGCTTTTATTTCCATTACTAGTGCCTTAAGAGATGGAAGAATGTAAATTCAATATTTTTAGAATTACCATCCCTGTCCAATATTTGCTGTTCATTCCTTGCAGATTCTATGCCATGGGAAGTTTAAATAATGAGTAATTGACTTCCAATATTTGTAGACTGGAGCTGAACTTAACCCCTTCTGTGAATGGCTTGCTGTACTTGATTTCATTTCTTAGTGTGCAAAGGAAGCTCTTAGATTGGGACTGGGAAGAAAAAAAGGGAAGCCTACAGTCTCTGTCCCTTTCATGAGTTCCATTCTTAAGTTTGTCCTATTTCACTAGCCAAGATTGTTGTTAGCAAAGTCCAAACCCAGTGCTGTTTCTGAGTATGGTGTAACTTGTCATTAAACAGGTTCTAGTGGCTGTGATGTATGTTGTTTGGAAAGGGTTTGTAGACCGGACCTACCTTAGCATCACAAAAAGTAGGACAGACCAACTACTAGGATTGTGTAAGTCTTGCTGGCATTCACTGTGCCAAAAGGAGTGGATTTCTAACACTGCTTATTGCTCCTTTTCTGTCCCAGCCACAGGGAGTAGAAGACCAGGTCTTAAGACGCCCATAAAGAACGAGTTAATTGAGCACAAAGCCCATAGAGCAACCTTAGCTTTTGTAGATCCCTCTCCATTATGAATTAAACTCTTAATTGCAGGATATAGTCCATATCTGAATCAATGCCCTGGTTCGCAGATTGTCTGTTCCCACTTCCCCCTGCCCCACCCCCAGGAGAATGTAAGACAGGCCATCAGGGCTGCACCATTATACTTCAGTTTTTCCAGCGGAGAAAGGTCCTGGTCTGATGGGAGCATGGGCTTTGCTAATGCTTCTGCCAGCTGGTTTATGGCACAGCACTGGCACAGCATCTGGTGACTCTGTAACAGGTTCCTGTCTCTGGCAGGACAGTACAGTTTTCTCCTGAAGTGCTGAGCTCTACAGAGTGATGTACAAGTGGCAATTTGCAATATCCCATCATATCTTCAAGGAATGTAATTTACTTCCTAAAGAACTGTCTGATGATAAAGTTTTGATTTGTTTTATTGGGGTGTTGGGTTACCTTGGTCATCCTGTGCTTGAACCTCTAATGCTTACAGGTTAACCCAACTGAGTTGTGACTGTCAGCACCTGAATGTACTTGGTGCAGAGCTGGCTGACTGACTTGGTTAGGACTATCCCTCATGTTGCACTAAATGGGTTTCTGGCATGGGTTGCATAGATGTATCTCTGCCTCGTCACTTCTGTTTATTCCTCTTTCTTCCTTCAGTTCTGCATGAGTGTCTGTTCAGGCTGCCTGATTCTGGCTGTAGTTGGACACTATGTTCCAGGCATAATGATCTCCTACATCATTTGTGAGTATAAGCAGCACTCTTGTCTGACTTAAGCTGAGACATGACCTAACTGTGCTGTTGATAGGCTGGTAACAGCAGATTTGTGGTTTTCTTAAGGGGATCTGTGCTAGATGATGAATCAATTTACAGGGAATGTGTTCCAGGAAGTCTCTGTAAGTGCATGCCTGCAGTGTGACTGCAAAGGCAGGAGAGGGAGCTGTGACTAAAACATTGGTGCCCTCTGTTCCCCACTGCTGAGGCTGTGCTGGCCGAGGCTCCATGGAAGCAGGAAGTTAGTCTCTCAGTTCCTAACGTAGGCAAATCCATATGGAGAGTCTTGTTAACAAAGCTGCTTGTTGGGTAAATAGACCTTTTTCACTGCATCATGAGTCCCTAATAACTCTGTTCTGGTGCTCTGGTGCAAGTGCATCTACACATGTGCTCTATGCGGCTAACTGTATAAAAGTTTTGGTAATACTTGGTTTTAATTCTCATTTAAGCTAATTTCAGGGCTTCTGTTGCATGTTGAGTCTGGGGTGCAGTGGCTGAAGAGAAGGGCTTATGCTTCATCTTAATATAAATCAATATTCTATCTAAGATTTGGCAGTAAAACCTGGTTAATCAAGCAGCTTTGCAATGAATAAGAAGAGCCATGGATGAGGATTTTTAGGCAGTCAGATGGGAAAGCACATGCCGTTGAAATGTGTTTCCCTTGAATACTTTCTCAGTGACACCACAGGAAGAGCGGGGTTGTGCTTGATTTGTCTCTCATACTGCCTGTATTCCATGTCCACAGTGCTCAGCATTCTGCTCTGGCCTCTGGTGGTCTACCATGAGCTGATCCAGAGGATGTACACACGTTTGGAGCCTGTCCTGATGAAACTGGACTACAGTATGAAGGCAGAGACACTGCACCACAAGCATGAAAAGAAGAGTAAGGAACCACCTTCTCTCTAGCTTTTTTGGTGCTGTATTCCTAGGGTGGAGCCATAGCAAAAAAAAAGACAGTAGGAGACCATGTCTGCCAACACTGTGTGGTGACAGGCTGCAGAGGAACAGGGGAAGAGAGGTGGAAACTTAAGGGTTATGTGGAGAGCAACTGTGTGCTCCCAGGTGATCCTGAGAACAAGACATGGGTGCAACAGATTATGCTTGTCTCCAGAAACCCTGTGCACTTTCACAGGGGAAGTAGGGGGAAGTGGTATATAAAGGCAGAAAATTCCTTCAGTGTCATATAAAACCTTTCTTTCTTTCTCACAGAGCGACAAGGGAAGAGCGAGCCTGCAGCAGGTGATGAGCCAACAGCAGAGACAGAGAGTGAGAGCGAAGCAGAGCTGTCAGGCTTCTCCCCAGTGGTAAGAGCACAAAGAGCTTAGCAGGAGCCTGTCCCTTCTCTCTGGTCTATAGCAGCTTGAGAGCCAGGGGATGGTCTGAGTACAGCGACAATGATAACACACAGCAGAGCAATAAATCACTTCTTTGCAGAATTCTAAGGGAAGAAGGCATGTGTTTGATGAAGGCAATCATCTGCAATCTCGGTATTGAGAATTCGGTGCCACAGAGCTGGTGACACCACAGCAGGGTGGGGCTAGCCATGCCCCAGCTTCCTGCTGACCTCAGAATTACTTTGATGGTTACACTTCATGCTCAGAGAATGTGAGTGTCTCCTGAAGAAATGAACTCCTCTACTGTAATGTGCAGGGGCTCCTCAAAACTGAAAAAGGGAGTTGAGCAGCTCTAGTGTCTCTTGCACAGTTCTCTTCTTTCAGACAGTGTGTGTGACCTTTCTATATTCACAACACAGAAATAAACCAAGCAGCAGCTCTAGGAATGTAGCTGGGCTGTGAGGTGGGAAGCCTGTTTCCAAAGAAATGTGGGTTCTTGAACCACTGCTACTTGTAGAAGCAGCCCTGTGTGAATGCAAAAGGAAAGGGGTGTTCTCCTTGGTGATCCCAGGAGAGGAAGAAGGATCAAAGCCTTCTGAGACTCCTACAGTCTCATCCCATCTTGTGCCGCCTCTTGTGTTCTTCACTGAGAGCTGGCAAACCTTTGAGCAGGATAGCCAGTGAGCTGAGACTGCCCTTCCCTCCAGTGCAGGGAGCACTTTGCCAGCATACTATCCCTCCAGCAAGGACTTCTGCCTGGAAGGTCTTGAGGTGCCCATAGGCAGCATGGATACTTAGACACACAGGAATTTCTCTCTCTGCCTTCATCCCGTGCAGGTGGATGTGAAGAAAACTGCCCTGGCACTGTCAATCACAGATTCTGAGCTCTCTGATGAGGAGGCTTCTATCCTGGAGAGTGGGGGCTTTTCTGTTTCAAGGGCTACCACCCCACAGCTGACGGATGTTTCTGAAGGTACATGATGGGATGCCTTGTTGCCCCCTTATCCTCAGTGTTTTGGCACAGAACAATAGGTATTTTACAAATGGGAGGATAGGGAGAGAACCCAGCTATTTGCATGGGAAGAGCATTGAAAGGAGGAAGAAAAAGCAGTGCAGCATGCTGATCATAAGCTGGTCCTGAGTGGACATCAGCCTCTAATTACTGCCCCACAAAGCAGTGCTGTTTCGTGATTCCAGCAAGGGAGCAAGACCAGCCACAGAGTCCCACAGAAATAACTGAATAGGATAGTCACACACCTGTATATGATGCTGGGTGAAACAGGTCAGACTTGCTAGCTCAGAGAAGGACTGGTTGGTTAGTGGTGAGGAACATGGAGGTAACCACTCAGTGGCCACTCGGGTGTCTGGGAAAGAGCAGGCCAGTGATGTAAGCACAATTTCCCTGACCTTGGGAGTTTTAATGGGGGGGNGGGGGGGAATGCTCTAAATCCAGAGAGCATGAGCTGGAGCAGGAAGTCCTCTCTGAGCACAAGGCACATAGAACAGGATCACAAAAGAAACATTCCATGTGAATCATGCCACTGGCAGAAGGGAATAGCTGCAGACCTCTTCCTGCTGTGCTCCTGGGATGGGGAAGGTACCTGAAAGTCAGCTATGGTGTGTCAGCTGGGGGAAGGTGGGTGGGAGGTCAAGGTGAGGGAACCTGTACCTTAATGCTGGTGCCTTTCAGACCTGGATCAGCAGAGCCTGCACAGTGAGCCAGAGGAGTCATTTTCCAAGGACCTGGCAGAGTTTCCATCCGTGGAAGAATTTCATTCCAGAGACCTGGGACCACAGAGTGATGAAGACGCGTTTGATGTGCCTCTGGGTCCTGAGCTTACCCATGCTGCCTGTGAGCTGGACTCAGCAGACAAAGAGGCCACGGACTCTGACCTCTCCATCCTTCGCCTCACGTCTCCTCTTCATTTTGTAAATACGCACTTCAATGGGAGTGGGCAAGTGGTAGGAGGCAATGCAGAGCCAAAGACTGTCCCTGCCCCAGGCCTGGGCATCTGCATTAACACACTAAGTGAGGAGATCGTCACCACTGCCATCACCACAGCGGTGCAGAACACCCTCTCTGCCCTCCTGCGGTCCTCAGAGGCCAGTGAGGGACCCCCCTTCTCCGAGTTCCTCCCCATGGAGCCTGAAGAGAAACTGAGCTTCCAAGCTCACCTGTCAGAGAGTGAAGTGGTGGAGACAGAGACAGAAGCTTCACCGGGGGATGAGGAGGAAGCAGATGACTTTGAGCTACTGGATCAGGGGGAGCTGGAGCAAATAGATGTGGAGCTGGGGTTTGGAGAGGAGCAGGAGGCACAAGAGGCTGCTCCGTCTCCCTCCTCTCCCATGCTTGCTGAGCTGCCAAAGCTAGGAGATGAGGAGGAGGCAGTGATGACAGCAGCATCTATGTCTTAGGTCTTACCTGTGCTCCCCCTTTTCCTCCGTCATCACTGGAAAGAAGGAAAAACACAGTGAATGTGCAGTGGGTTTTTAGATGTTTGTGTTGACTGGGATGGAAACGCATCAGTGTTAATGTGCTATGTCTGGAATAATGAATCCTTTCCATCCTTCTAGAGCCTGGCCTTCACTGGCTGAGCAGGAGGCCCTGCAGCTGGGGAGGAGCCACCTCCTAGAAGCTTTATGCCACCATTGAAACACCAACCCTGGCAAATGCTTCCTAGTAATGGTGCAGTATTTCGGTCTGTCTTCTGTTTGTCTTTTGTTTTGCACGCTGAGTACCGAGCTAGCTGTAGCTGCTGCTAATACCCACATCCCCAGTAGGACATATGCAATCTTATTTTATTGGGTTTTTAAATGGCTAAAAGTGTAAATAATTTTAACTTTCATTGGTTTTGTCTGGGGGGAGGGATGGGGTGCACAGTCAAATGTGGCTCTCAGGGGCAAGCAAAGGGAAAGGGGTCTTTGGAGCAGAGGATAGCAGTAAGGGGACAAGGGCAGATTGGTGTTATGCAGAGTCCTCTTCTGCACACTGTTACTGTCTTTTGTGTCACTGCTGGAACAGGGTGTTGGATGATAACTGCTTTTTTTCCCTGTCTCATTTGAGTTCTGTTACTGGGTGGCTGTGGAGTTGATTTTTTTGCAATCAATGAAATTCACTCCTGGCCCTGTTCAGTACTCCAGTTTCTTGCTGCCGTGGCATCTCTTGCCTTCTGTAACACTGACCCTTCTAGCACTCCATCTGTGCTCTGCTGGGCATCATAGCATGGCACCTGGAGACCCCGAGGTGACTGGAATAGAGCCAGGAAGTCTCTTGCACGGCAGGCTGCGTGGTTTGTGTCCCGTGGGGCAGGGGAGGAAGGACGGAGGGAACAGTTCAAGCTGTCCCATGGGGGCAGAGACACTTCTTGCTGGCCTGGCAGAGCAGGATCGTTCTAGCGCTGGCTCTCGTGGACTCCGCCTTGCCCTGAGCCTTCCTCCAGCGCCGGGGCATGTCTCTGGAGCTGTCTTCGCACGAGTCCCAGCGGTGCTGCCGAAGGAAGGGCGTGCGGAGAGGCCGCCCGGAGCCGCGGGGCGGGGTTGTGCCCGGTCCCGCCCCGTGACGCCCCGCCGGAAGCGGGCGCGGCGAGGCCGCCGGTGGCGGCAGTGCCGCCATGGAGTTCCCGGACCTGGGCGCGCACTGCTCCTGGCCCGCCTGCCAGCGCCTGGGTGAGCACCGGGGGGACCCGGGAGTGGGCGCGGCTCGCACAGCGGCCAAACGGCCGCGGGCTGGGGCTTGGGCGGCACGGACCGGGCAGCCCGGCCTGCGGGGAGGCGGCGGGGCG
>VXBU01004001.1:0-16382 GCA_013400315.1 Bombycilla garrulus
GAAAAGGACCTTAAAGATGATCCCATCCCAACCTCCTGCCACGAGCAAGGGAATTCTTCCACAAGGGATTTCTTTGTGTTCCAAATATTTTCCTCCTTCTCCATCCGTGGGAGCACAAGGGCGGGATGTGCCTGGTGGTTCTGGGTGCCAGCCTCCCCGTGCATCCTCCCCAGGGATCCACAGGAGAGAAATTAGTGATTTTAGGGGAAAAAAGGGAATTACATCTCATCAAGAATAATTGGGGGTTCTTTCAACCAAAAGACTGCAACAAATCCCTTGAAACTCACTCCAGGGAGGGATATCTGGGCAAAGCCCTGAGCCAGAGGGAAGCAGGGGCTGTGGGGTTTGGGATTTCTGCATCAAAAGCAGGCAGGAGGGTGGAAATTGCACTTCTCAAAACCCTGCGAGCTGTCAGCCAGAAAGGAAAAAGGTACAGACCTTTCTTTGGGTTTTGAGTTAAAAAAGGGGAAAAAAACCTTCCAGTTTTCACCTCATGCACACGGATCCCCAGAGCAACATCTGCTGTTCCCTTCCCCAGTATAATTTATGGCCGTTAACTTTGGGGCTAAGGACAGTTTATGGAAAAAAACACCTGCTTTCCCCTCCTCCCGGGGCAAGGGTGGAATTTTCTCTGACTCTGCATCCTAAATAAAGCTCCTTCCCGGCCCTGATGATTCATGCCACGGCTCACACACACACATGCCTTGTGTTAGAGGCCCTGTCAAGATGCTCATGTCCCTTTGGAGCCGGAGGACTTTGCACAGAGCTCATTTATCCCCATCCCACGGGGAAATCCGAGCCCTCAGCCCGGCTGCCCTGGTGGTGATGGTCACAAAAATCAGATTAGTTTGGGTTGGAAGGGACCTTTGAAGGTCTGCAAGTCCAGCCTTCCTGCAGGGACACCTTCAGGTTTGCTCCCTGTTCAACCTGACCTTGAGTTGTGGCAGGGATGGGGCATCCACCTCCTCTCTGGGCAACCTGGGCCAGTGTTTTATGATCCTGAGTGTGGAAAATTCCTTCCATCCATGTTCCAACCTCTTGCAAGGGAGGTGGGGAGCTCTATCCACATCAGGGTAGCTGCAAAGCCACCCAGTTTTGCTTCCAGCCTGGTTTTTGTCCTGGTTTGGGCATCACAAAGTCGCTCCAGGACAGCTTTCTTCATCCCAAACCCATCCCATCCTTTCCATCTCTTCTCCAAACCCACCTCACACGAGCACCAAGCTCAGCCCAGCCCTCCTTGTGCTCTCTCAGCTCCTTGACACAGACCCCTGGCTCTGCTTCTGTCATTATAAAAGATTGGCTTGCCGCGATGGAGCTTTCAGTCAAGGAAAAAAAAACCAACAAAAAAAAAAACTAAGAAAAGAAGGAAAAAAAACAAACCAAGAAATGAAGAAAAAAAAAAAGGGAAAGAAATCAAAACGAGACTTGTTGGCAGCAAACGGAAGATAAAACCTGGACACCGATCCAAGCTTGTGTTTGAAAGCTGATAGCCAGCCCTGGGCAGCTCCAGAGACCCCACACACTGCAAACAAACACCCTCTGCAGAGCAGGGTGTCCCACGCAGGGCTGGATCCCGGGGATTTCCCCCTTCCACACCCCCAGCCTCAGCTCTGGTTCAGATTTGGCTGTGCTGCGTTTTCGGCGTGCGAGCAGAGCGAGGTGGTGCTGCTGGGGTGGGGGAGAGGCCTGGGACTAATCTTGTAACCTTTCCTTGCAGTGTTTAAGAGAAGAGAAGGCTGTTTACAATAAAAGCGAGTGATATTTTTCATCCTCCCAAATGGAACAAGGATTCTATAAACAGAGGAACCTCAGACACAGCAAACACCTGTTGAAGGGAAGCGGCTTGAGGAGACACGGCAGTCTCTGTGTCCATCCAGCAGAGCCCCGGCCACTCCTGGGCAAGTTCAAGATGAAGCGCACGGCACGGATCTGCTGATGGGGGGAGGCTGGGACAGCAAGAGCATTAGAAAATATCCCTGGGTTTTCCTTGGGAAGTTATCACAGGATCACAGGATCACAGGATCACAGGATCACAGAATTACACAGATCACAGAATCCCAGAATCACAAGATCACAGAATTCCAGGATCACAGGATCACAGGATCACAGATCACAGAATCACAGGATCACAGATCACAGAATCACAGAATTACACAAATCACAGGATCACAGGATCACAGAATCCCAGAATCCCAGGATCACAGATCACAGAATCACAGGATCCCAGAATTACAGATCACAGAATCCCAGGATCACAGAATCACAGATCACAGGATCACAGAATCACAGAATCACAAACCACAGAATCACAAATCACAGAATCACAAAATCACAGAATCCCAGGATCACAGAATTCCAGGATCACAGAATCACAGGATCACACAATCCTAGAACCTCATGTTGGAAGAGACCTTCAAGCTCATCGAGTCCAACCCATGCCCAATTCCTCAACTCAACCCTGGCACCCAGTGCCACATCCAGGCTTTTTTTAAACACATTCAGGGATGGTGACTCCACCACTTCCATTCCAGCACTTTATCACCCTTTCCTGAAGAACCTCTTCCCAATATCCAACCTAAATTTCCCTTGAGGCTGTGTCCCCTCGTTCTGTCAGTCCTGGAGAAAGAGCCCAAGCCCAGCTGAGCACAGCCACCCCGCAGGGAGTTGTTATGGAGCAGGGAAGAGTTTCCAACCTCCTGGACCGAGGAGTTTAGGTCTGCACGTTCCTGGGTAACTCCTCAGCTGGATTGGAGAAGCTTTTCCTGTTTTCTGGTATCACATTTCCAGGGAGGACCCCCAGTTTGGGAAGTTATGGGATAACCTGTGGGAATTTTCCCTGTCTTCCCCACAGCCCTGGGCTCGGGTTTCAGCCTTGCCCCAAAACGTGTAATCTTTGATTCCATCCAAGCTGCTGTGGCTTTGAGCTTCTCCCAAACTAATCAAATCAAACACAGCCTTGTCCACACAATCCTGCAGGCTGGGTTTGAAATCAGCATTTCCTCTGGCTTCAGCGGGGTCCTGTGGGTGAATTCCAAGGATTAATCATGGATATCTTCCCACAATATACCCTGCATCATACCCCTGGAAATCACTGACCTAAGGGAGTTAATCAGCCTCATAGATTTTTAATTTACATCTTTTTTTCCACAAAGATTGGTCAAAGCCACCCAGAATTGTGCCAGGGAGCACCTGTGAGCCAGCCATGGGTTTGGAATCATGGAATATCCTGAGTGGGAAGGACTCCACCAGGATCCCCTGAGGAGTGACATTCCCCATGAGCCGCCAGGAGAGGAATTTCCCAGGCCATTGTTCAAAACCATGACAAGCCCATCCTCATTATGACTTCTTCTTTCCTTTTCCCACCCCTCCAAGAGCCAGGCACAGAAATATCCTCAACTCCAGCAGGGATTTCTCAGCTTGGAGGAATCAGCGCAGCCCCACCGGTGCTGTGGAGCCTCTCCAGCTCACACCTAACCCCAGAACCTGCTCTCCCGTATTTTATATCCTGCATTTCCCTGTCTGGGGACGAGGAAGGCTCCATCAAACTGCAAACTGCCTGTTTATCCGACATCCCATCCCAGAGCACGAGCCAAGAGCGCCGCACTCGTCGGAAACGCGGCTGATAAAGTGCAAAGAAAATCGTCGTCTTCCGCGGTTGTAATTCTTCTGAAAGCTTTGCTTCCAAAACATTTTTCCACCTGTTGCAAGGAAAGCTGTCCTGCTCTGCCTGGGCTCTGGAATCGCGTGCTGACAGGCTGGGAAATGTCATCTCCCTGCTTCCAATCCCCTCCCAAGCTCGGGAATCCAGCGGGCTGGGCTGAGGAAGGAAGGGTTGCTCCGTTGGAAGGGGGAGGAAGTTGATTCATTTTTGAGCTTTATTTTAAAGGGTTGGGTTTGCTGCTATTCTAACTAGCAGGTTGGAACAGATGATTAACTATCAATTATCAATCATCAATTATCAATTATCAGTTATCAATTATGCTCTGTCCTTCAGAGCAGCAAATATCTGTGGTCGCTTGGTGCCCAGCTCACTCACAGCGGCCTCTGCGTTCAGCTCCCGTAAGAAGTGCCCAAGGTTTTGTTCCTTGCACATTTTCTGTATCCTATGAAGTTAATTGATGCTCACAACTTCTATGGGTTCAAAAATCAGAGCAGTGAAGGTCAGAAAATACATCATGAAATCACGGTGTGGTTTGGGTGGGTAGGGATTTTAAAGCTCATCTCGTTCCAACTCCCCTGCCATGGCAGGGACACCTTCCACCATCCCAGGTGCTCCAAATCCCCTCCAGCCTGGCCTTGGGCACTGCCAGGGATCCAGGGGCAGCCACAGCTGCTCTGGACACCCTGTGCCAGAATTTCCTCCCTCACAGAGAGGAATTCCTTCCCAAAATCCCATCCATCCCTGCCCTCTGGCAGTCTGAAGCCATTCCCTGTGTCCTGTCCCTCCAGTTCCTTATAAACAATCTCTCTGCAGGCATTGGAAGGCGCAATTAGATCATCCCAAAACCTTCTCCAAGCTGAGCAATCCCAATTCAAGATACTCATCAAGCCTTGGCCACTGAAGTCTTTTCTCAATTCACACCTTTATCTCTTCTCTGCCAAAACATCTCTAGCTAAGAAAAAAATAACGGGGATTTTGTTTCCTGGCCCTGCATGTGAGAGACACTTTTTGTTTCTTGGATTTTTTTTTTTATTGTTTTATCGCTCCTTTTCTGTGAGACTCTTGTTGGAAAAGAGAGAATCACAGAGCTCTGAACATTTTCTCTTTATGAAGAAATGTGGCTTTTTATCCTTAAATAATTATTCATCTTCTTCCTTAATACAGACTCTGTATAACTGCTTTACAGTGTTCCAGTAACAGCCAGGCACTATCTCAGGATCGTGACTCATCTTCTTATCCCAAACTATACAAAAAACACCCACAGCTGAGCACTCCTAAATATTTATGTCGTGCCCAAAAGAGAGATAGGACCGGTATCAGCAGATCTGAGCCAAGGCTCACGTCCAGGTTTAGAGCCCAACTTCTCAGCTCAGCCCATGTTTTTGAGAAGGGTCCAATCTGAGCACCCAAAATTTGTCTCTTGGCTTGGTTTGGGGTTCGTCAGGCACAGGAGTGGAGAAGGAATCCCATCCTGTCTTGGGGTTTTCACTTGGATGGGCTGAGCAGAGTAGCGAGGGGGATCCAGAGCTGCCCTTGTAGGTTCAGTTCTCCTGTGGGGCATCCTCGAGGGACAACGGGAACGGGGAGGGCCCTGGGGTCCAACAGCTCAGTACCAGCAGGAACACGACTGGGGGTTCACCTTTGAGTTCCCAGCTGCTGCTGTGGGATTGACCTTCTGTGGATCAGTTTGGACCACGTTTGGTCCCACTTCCCCTGGTTTTGTAACCTCTCGAGAAGCGCTGACACCGGCCAAGGCCTTCCCGTATAAACACGAGGAAAACCAGAGAGATGAAACTTGGATCTGGACAAGGGTGCTCGGATCCAGCTCGTTGGCTTGAGCTTCCCTGGAGCTCACATCCAGCCTGGGCAGCGAGAGCAGCAGAGCAGAATCCGTGTGACTTTCTCCCCTTTCCCAGCCTGTGCGCGGATTCCTCGCTGTCCCAGGAAACAGCCATCGTTTCCAACACTCCCGCTCTCTGTGTTTCCACGCTCACTCCCTCCAGGTCACTTTTGGCCGCTTCTTCTCCACCTCCCCGAGTCCAGCATTATCTGTGCCGATTGTTTCCAACTATAACACATCCTGGGTTTTTTTTTTTACTTTCCAGATAATATCAAAACTTCTTCCAAGCTGCTTTGTCCTCCAGCCAGTACCTTTTAAAGCTGACAGGAGATGAGTGTGACTTGTACCTCACAAGGCTCGTTTTCCACTCAAGGCATGTGGGCACAACACAGGAGTGCCAAGGAATTATGTATAACACAAAACTGGATAAATGCAAAGACAGATTTAAATAAAGCACAGTTCCAAACCTGTCAATACACTCCTGTTGATTGCTGGGCTGTTAGAAATCCATGCTGGATGTACAGACTGATAAAACAAGAACAGTCACAGTCTGGAATAAGATAATTTCTCCTCAAACTGCTTCTTACAGAGTCCTGCTGGGTGGGTTGGCTGCCTTTGTTTTGAGCTCCATGGTCCTGTGTCTTTCCCTGTGTCTTTCCCTGGTTTCCATGGACTGAGCACAGAACCAGGAACTGTTTTTATGGACTAAACACGGAACCAGGTGCTGTAACCCCAATTCAAACACTCCGAGCAGAGGATCTGCCCCAGCCCAGACGGTCCCAGCAGAAGCTGTGCACAATCTCAAGGCTGGGCCGGCTCCAGCTGAGCAGTGACAGCTGCTTTTTCCGTGCCAACCCCACCGTAACCTCACAGCTCTGTCTCCTCGCCTTCACCTTCCTCCTCCTCCCAGCACAACAGCAGCAAGAGCCCGGCTTGGCTCTGCCTCCCGAGCCCTTGGACCACAACCCTCAGTTTTGCCTGGGCTGATGTGAGATCTTGAACTGCTTTTCCACAGTCCCACTCCCACCAGGGCCACTGTGTCAGGTCTTCCGTGGCCGCACTGGAGCCACCGAAGCCAGCGGAGCCGGGCTGACACTCATCACCTGACTCATTTGGCTCTGAACCTTTGATTGTGGACTTCAAGGAGGACAAACTCCAGCTCTCCGTGACTTCTTCCTGACCCCAGAAGAGCTGAAGTAATAAAATGTTCTCTGGTCGTGTCCAAATCCCGCAGGAGCCCTCAGTGGAACAGGCCACAAGCGTGTGCAAGGTACAGACCCCGCGCTTGGAGACCACAGCCACGACCCGACGGCTGAGAATGTTAATTGTTCTCCATCGCCCCCAGTGATTTTAACATTTCATAATTCCTCCCCTGGCTGACAGCTGGATTCTTCCTTAATTACAAACCCGTTGGAGTTGAAAAATCAGACATTTCCTGGAATTTAAACAACCGATTTTCCACCCGTCAGCATCCAACAACACAATCCTACGGCTTCGTTCTAAGCACGCTGGAAAAAAGCCGTCAGAGCACGCTGGATGAACGGGGGGGAAAAGGGATTTTGATGACTTCATACATTCAAATGCAGCATTTCTGGATCTTTGGATTCCATGGAAAGGTGGAAATAAAACTGACAAAGCCACAATTCCATGTTTTTAAAAGGCAGCATGTGGTTAAACGCTGTGGATGGATATTTTAAACACAGTGCTGGCATCTGACCACGCAATTATTCCTCTCTGCCTTAGGAAACACATCTTCATTCAGAATTATTGCAGAGTAAATATTGATTCTTTCTTTTCCCCCTCACCGTTTGCCACAGGGGTTGCTCATTTTCTCTCTGCAGCAAATTGTTGTGACAGTAAGGAAAAGCTGCATAATCCCAATTCTCAGCCTATTGAAAAGACAAAAGGAAAAAAAAAAAACCCTTGGACAGCTGCTGGCCTCCAGGAAACTCCAGGAATGGAGACCCACGATGCTGCATCCTAATTACATCCTTGGGGAACAGCAAAGAGCCCCAAACACTCATCCAGCAGAGGCAGAAACAGCAACACCACTTGACAGGACATCTCAGCTGCTTCTTTCTCTTCCAGAACCCAGTTTCAGCCATATGGGCTTTTATTTTATTTTATTTTTTTTTATCAGTCTCTATCTCTTGTGGTCATGGGAAAGAAATAACCCTTCATCTGTAACTGATTAAGAAGGTTGGTGCTCGAGTTTGCAAGGAGCCTGAAATGAGGGCTGGTAGAGATTTGAAGAGCCTTGCTGCTGTGAACTGCGTGCTGTGACCTCCTGGAGGGATGTCACTGGACGGAGTCTTTGCCTTAACTGAGAGAGGACAACTGCAAATGGAAAAAAGAAAACCAAAAAAAGCATCACATACCCAAAATGACCTTTGAAGCTGGGACTACACACAAAAAAAAAAAAAACAAAAAAAAAAAAAAAAAAAAAAAAAGCTGCCCCAGCTTGGAAACCTTGAGCTTGAAAATCGCTGCGTCTGGGGCAGCTGTGCAACGAGGACTTTCCAGAGGAAGCAATTTCATTTGGGAAAGCAATCCTGGAACTCGGAGTCCTGCTTGAGCAATGGAACTCGTATGTATTCTGCCTTGTTTTGGGTTTGTTCTCCCCTTGGGAGCAGCTGGGTTTTCCCCATGTTGTCCCATTCTCATGGTTCCCTCTGTTTCGGCGTCGCCTCTGCTCTGGTTTTTCCTGCGGGAGGAGGGTTCCACTCCTTCCCTCTCCTGCAAGAAACTGCCCCCACCTCTGGGTGAGGTGCTGCACCTTGGTCAGGCACCCGGGGAGGGAATTGAGGGGCCAGCAGGGATTTGAACTTTTGGGGACACCGAGCCCAGCCCAGATAAAAACCTCTCTGCCCAGAGCACCTGCAAAGCCGGGCCTGAGGGGTTGAGGCAATGGGGACTGCAGAGATTTCCCCATCCTCGGCTCATTTAAAGCAGGTGAGAAGCTGTGGAAAATGCTCTGGAAACAGCGCAGCTCAGCGTGGGGGATAATTTGTCCCCGGACAGCAGCAGGAGAGGTTGCCAAAGGCATTTAAAAACTCCTTTCGCCTTCAGCGGGGGAAAGGGAAATCAAGGAAGAACACCTGCTTCAAGGAATGGGAGCAATCCTGGAGAGCACATGCGGAGGGTTTGGAAAATGTATTTGTCAGGCAACTTAATGGAAACGTTATTCCTAAAGTTTATTGTCAGATTTGTGCATACCTAACCCAGAAACCCACAGCAAAAAAACCCCCAAAAAACTGGGATTAAAGCCCTGAGGCGGAACAGAAAGAACAAATCCCACATAGATCACTACAACCGGGGGGGAATCTTTTTTGGGAAGAGGCTGTTTGAGCCAATTTCACTCTTTCTGTCAGCATTTCGCTGGATGCAGCTCACCAGAGAATTTATTTCATCCCGTTAAACGCTATTTAGTGGGAGTAGCGCAGCCTGGGGAGGAAAACCAAGGATGCCAAGGTAAATCTTCCCCCGGTTATTAGCGCTGGGAAGGGGTGGGAAGATCCTTAATAATAAGGGAGGCTGAGGAGAGATGTCTGTTTTTCATAATTGCACAGTGCTCCCAAGACAGCTGTTCAGCCATCTTGAAAATCAATGTTTTGATGCCCTTTGAACCTTCTTTTCCTGTTGAGTGTCTCTCCTACAGGTTGCTCCCCAGGATGAAAACAATAAAAGCAAATATATAACAGTAAAGGCCTGAGGTTAATGTCTTTAACAAGATAATGTTACTTAGGGGAACTGTAAACCAAATCATTCCTAAATTCCATTTGTTCTTTGCAATCTAGGATATATTATGAAACCATATGTGTGCCTATGGATTTTTTTACATGAACACAACTGCATTTTCACATTGTGTGTTCCAGTATCATGCAGTCTGCTGAGAATTATTATTATTTTAACTATTAATACTTCTATTAATATCTTCCTCTTGCAGCTGTGCCATAAAGAAGCACAGCCTAACGTGCCTGGCTGTTGGTTAAATGTGCAAGATCTAAACAAATTTGCACCAGGTCGTTTTACCAAGAATTTCTTTCTTTGGATTGAGTATCACAAGGAAATTCAGTCCAACCAACTGGCACATGCCCTTGTTATTTTTAAATTTTCACCAGTGAAGAGCTTGCAAAAATTGCTTCAAGCTGCCTTCCTTGTGTGTTTGAGAACTTAAAAAAAAATAAAAAATAAAAGAAAAGCAAACAGGAAAGGGTAAATAATCTTCTGAGCCACATGTGCTGGGTTTTACACCCACTGGAAATTCCACTCAAGACATGTTCAGGTAACTCTGTCCAGAAATTCCTTTTGCAGAATTCTCAGCCATTCCCTGCAATTCAATTAGCTGCGAGCAAATTTGATATGAAATGAGACTCTGACCCTCCGTGTGTGTTTCTTTGCCTTGATTTTCATGGAAATGGGAGCCTCAAAGAAATGCAGAGCAAAGGAGCGAGCCGAGTTTATTTAACTTTCTATTATCTGCAACGCTATAAAACCTGGAAACAAAACAGAAACAGAATCCTACAAAACATTTTGGAGGTTGTCCAGAAAAAACCTAAGGACACTTGTTCCTGCTGATGTCTGCACCGCTGGATTAATTTCCATTAAGCCAAGGGAAGGAAAATCCCTGCCAGTCACATTCCCTCAAGGATGGCAAAAATCTCAGTTTCTTGTGCCTCCGAATTACAAACCTCCACAGGAGCAATGGATGCAAGGATTTAATCACCATGGAAAACACTGAAAGTTTGGAAAATTATAGCCTGAGTCCAGTTCTTCCTCCTGATTTCCTCCTCCTGAGTCTGTCAGGAATATTTAGCTTTGTGTCTGCACAGGGATGAGGCAGAGAGAGAATCAGGGATCTCCACGTGGTCAGGATGGAAAAGACAAAGCTCTTTGCCCCTGTTTATGGCATGGAGAGGTTTTAATCAGCCCTTTTAATTAACCCAACCATCCCAAATTCTTCCTTTTATGCCAGCAGCAGAAGGATCAGAACATTCTCCCACTTTCCCAGGATAAAATTACATTTTCCCAACTCACTTTGCACCTGATTTCATCCATAGCGGTTTGTAATGGGACAGGAAAGAGATGCTGTTTAAACCAGCAGACATTTAAAATCATATTTATTAAAGAAAACACATTAGCAAGGTGATGATTTTCCTGGTAGCAATTATATTCCCAGAAATAATACCTTCTGTAGTAAATTAAAGGAAAATAATAAAAGAAATAATAAAAGAAAATTACAACAACTTTCACTGTCTCTCAGCCTTTTTTACTCATGGAGTAAATCCTGAATTATAACTCGAAAAAAGACAAGAAGATTTGATAAACATTTAATTATGAGTGGCAGATTTAGGTCTTAAGGAACAATTACTCATTATTTTTTAGTAGCTGGAAATTTCAAATAAAATGTTTAGGCTGTGGTACTAAAACAAAAATAATATTTTTTTACACTTGTTATTGCAATAAAAAAAAATGGCCTAAGGATATTTTGGGTACCGAGAGCACAAAGAAGTCTAAAAATCCACTGTCCTCTTTGGGAAAAGAATCACAAATTTTGAAAAAAAATCAGCGTATTTACATCTAAAAGCCCTTGAGCACTTCTGGCTCTCAGCTCTGTTTCCACTGGTTTAAAGTTCCTCATGGTTTGCAACTGGTTTTTCGAGGGATCAAATCCTGCAGCTCCTTGCTGTGTGTTTGCCAGTGTGAAATTTTCGTTCTGGAAAAAGCAAGCAGGAGATTTGGGATCCCCGGAGGTGGAGACACACGGATTTGGAATGCCTCTGCCAGAAAGAAAAACTGACACTCTGTCCTAATAAACATATTCCAAAACAGCAGAGAAACATTTACCTCAACCACCAACCTAAGTTATTTTTAGATTTTTTTTTTTCCCCTAAATTAAAAAATAACCACAGAAAGCCCCCAAAATCTTTTAATCTAATCTTGGCTATATTTTCCCCTTCAATGCCTGAGGGATACAAGATTATTTATAACAGGAAACCTTTGATTTCGGAGCTTTTATGTTTGGGTTTCTGTTTTGGTTTTTTGCAACGTTCCAACTTGCAAATCACAGACTTGTTGGGCTTTTTAGGCAAAAAAGCAAATCGCAAAGTGCATCCAGGGCCAATTCCACCCCTGCTCCCCGCTGCTGAAGCGGGATGAGATCCATGGGAAGGGGCTGGATGATCCCAGCGCTTGGAGAGCAGCATCCCTGCGTGTTCCTGGCAGGAATGGCCTGGAAACAGCAGTGACAGACACATTAAAGAGCCTCTCGGGAATTCTCCTTCCCATTAGCACGGCCAGTGTGAAACTTGCAGCGGGGTCAAGGCAGGGCCTGAGCATCTCCCTGACAACAGCACGGCCACAGCGGCCTGCCCCGGCCTTCCCAAAATCCATGGAAAGTTTCTCTCTGGCCTGCCCAAGATCCATGGAAAGTTTCTCTGGATCTGGATCTGGATCTGGATCTGGATCTGGATCTGGATCTGGATCTGGATCTGGATCTGGATCTGGATCTGGCCTTCCCAAAATCCATGGAAAATTTCTCCCTGGCCTTCCCAAGATCCACAGAAAGTTTCTCTGGATCTGGATCTGGCCTTCCCAAGACCCACAGAAAATTTCTCTCTGGCCTCCCCAAGATCCATGGAAAATTTCTCTCTGGCCTCCCCAAAATCCATGGAAAGTTTCTCTGGATCTGGATCTGGATCTGGATCTGGANTCTCTGGCCTGCCCAAGATCCACAGAAAGTTTCTCTGGATCTGGATCTGGATCTGGCCTTCCCAAGACCCACAGAAAGTTTCTCTCTGGCCTTCCCAAGATCCATGGAATGTTTCTCTGGATCTGGCCTTCCCAAGATCCACAGAAAGTCTCTCCCTGATTTCCCAGCTCAGAGTCAGGGCCATGAGGAACACGTGGACGGTGCTGTCCCGTTTTTCCTCACTGATGGATTTAGGGAGTGTAAAATCCAGCTCTGCCTCCTGAGGAGAAGCCTCAGATCCTCTGCCTCGCCAGCCCCACCCAATGTGACAAAAAATAAAACTGGTTTAGCTCTGCCAGACTGGTTTCACAGAGGATCCTGCCCCACTCTTCTTCTCTCTAAGCTGTCATTAATTCGTGGATCAATCCCAAAAGGAGCCCCTGTCTGTCTGAGTGACAGGTGTCAATCATCCCAGGGGATGGCAGGAGCACAGGCCTGTGACTGATCCCAGCTGGAGATTTGTACAGACACAAGATTTGTTCTTATTTTCAGCAAAACATTCCCTACAGGGAAAGAAAGAATCATTCCTGACAAGGTTTCAGCTGTATGGAGGTGATTTCAGGTGTTGCATCAATCATCATCTCCAACTTCTCTGAAGAAACAAATTTCTCCAACTTTTTTGTGAGAACCAAAACTCTCCAACTTCTTCAGAGTCCACCATTCCCACTTCCTTGGCAAGTTAAAAAACTCCTCTCTGATGAAGTCCTTATGAGGGCTCAGATTAATTACACATTTATTATGAAAAAATAATATTTTTTAATCAGAAATGTTTTCTTTTATTCATTTAATTATTAATAAACTCACTAAAAACAAAACCAGTGAACATGGAATGAGTAAAATGGAATGGGAACAGTTTGTAAAGATCACCATCAGGTCTAAGTCAGACCTAGAAATGTCTTTAATAATAAAAAAACCCTCATGTGGTGATACTTTTCGTGCAAGCTTCAATGCCTAGAAAAACAGGAAAGTTTCTCTGCATGTTTTTCTATAAAAATATAAATATATGCATATGTAGATTTAATGAGGTCCTTGCAGAGGGTAAGATCAATGCCAGGCTCAGCTTATGAGAGATAAATCAGATTTCTGCACACAGAAATTTTCCTCTTGTTGCCTGCACAAATTACACAGGATTTTAATAAAGGTATTTAATCAGACTCTATATAAATTCAGCACTAACAATTTTTTATTGTGTCATTAATCTTGCCTTGGTTATGGTTATGACGAAGGTGATAATGGTTTTTCTGTTGCTGAGAAGAGGAGAAAACTGATTTTATCCTGGTTTTGCCAGAGGTGATGAGGATGGACAGAGGAGGCTGAAGAGAGGAAATCCATGAGCAGAAGCACATCCCTGGCTGCACCATCCCATATCCCACATCCCATATCCCATATCCCATATCCCATATCCCACATCTCATATCCCATATCCCATATCCCATATCCCATATCCCATATCCCACATCCCATATCCCATATCCCATATCCCATATTCCATATCCCACATCCCACATCCCACATCCCACATCCCATATCCCATATCCCATATCCCATATCCCATATCCCATATCCCATATTCCATATCCCATATTCCATATCCCACATCCCACATCCCACATCCCATATCCCATATCCCATATCCCATATCCCATATCCCAAATCCCACATCCCACATCCCAAATCCCACACCCCATATCCCATATCCCATCTCCCATCTCCCATCTCTGACCCTAAAACTCTTTTTCTTGCTGTTTATTCCCTCCTGTCCACACTTTAACAAAACCTGGTGGTTTCTTTCCATCACCACCAAACTGGAGCCATCACACGTGTCCAGGAAAGAGAGAAAAAAAACTTCATTGACCTGGTAGAATTTAAAACAAATATTTTTAGGACAGGAACTTATTGCTGGAGGCTGGGGAGAGAGGCAGGGGACAGGGAAAAGGGGGCAGAGGTGGGATGTGGTGGATGGGAATGTCACTTCTCCCATCTTTTCAAGGTTCCAACCACTTCAGCAGCTGCACCAACTGCTCTGCACGTGATTTGAGGCTCGATCTGGTGTTTCCCCTGTTCCAGAGGTGCTCAGCTGCCAGCCAGGAATCCAAACCCACAGAGTGGAATCAATCTGAGAAGATCGCTTTGAACTCAAACCACTTAGAATAATAATAAAAATGAAAAGGCTGCCCTGAGCTCTGGCAAACCCGTTCCTTTGAAAGTCGAGTTCTTTTCTTTCCCCATGAAAAATGATGGTTCTCCCTGCCTTTAATCCCAGCAATGCTGCATTTATTCCAGTTGACCATGGACTTTCCTTCTCCTCTCCCTCCCTCTCGCTCCAGAGCATTAACGAATGGGAACATTTTTCTTACTTCCAGAGACGTTTTGAAAGGTTTCAAAGCAAATTCTCTGGAAGCCCAAGCAGAGCCCAGACTTCACCCCGTAGCGTGTCCATGGAGAGGATTCCAGCGAGGAGAAATCACCGTGACTCCATTCCCAGCAGGAAAAATAAATCCCTTTTTTTCCCTCTGAGCTGCAGCTCCGCTGGAACAATTTCAGCTTTTCCTGCCACCTCCAGGCACTGAGGTTGGTAATTGAAATCCTGAGGGTCGGGCTTGGCCAGCAGACAAGCGGGGAATTGTCATCCCTGTGGATCTGCCTTGCTTTTGGATGGTTTCACTGCCAGTTGGTCTCCACTTTTCATTAATAATTAATTTTTTTCTCTTCCTCTCGAGCAGGGCAAGGTGTTACGAGTGTTACCCTTTGGAATTTTCATCCCACCACGTCCCTCTGTTAAACTGCCTTCAAGGCAGCCAGGGGATTCTCCCAGGGAGGGCTGAGGAAACCATCTGGCTTTTTCTGGGATGCTTGAAGTGCTCAACCTCTCTGCCAGGAAGAAGCTGATCCCTGCAAGCTCTGGCAGGAGGTTTTCCAGGGTGGCTGACTACAAGGAATTGGATGGACCTGAGCAAAACTGGGCAACACCAAAGCTGGTCTGGCCCTGAGAGCCCAGGAGAGCTTCGGGAGTCACTTCCAACCTCAGTTATTCCACAGATTTAACATTTGAGCCTCAGTCTTCCAAAGATGGTCAGGCCCAAGGGCAGGCTCTGATTTTATGGAGTAGAATCTGAGAATCATGGAAAGGTTTGGGTGGAGAAGGACTTTGGATTTCATTTTATCCCACCCCTGCCATGGCAGGAACACCTTCCACCATCCCAGGCTGCTCCCTGCCCCATCCAGCCTGGCCTTGGACACTGCCAGGGATCCAGGGGCAGCCACAGCTGCTCTGGGCACCTGTGCCCACCCTCACAGCCAGGAATTTATTCCCAATATCCCATTTAATCTTACTCCCCTTCAGTGGGAAGCATTTTCCTCTTGTTCTGTTGCTCCAGGTTCCAGTATGTGCAAATAAACTCTCTCCAATTTCCTCGCAGGCCTTGAGGCCCCAGGAAGCTGAAATTGGCTCGCTCCAAAGCTTTCCCTTCTCCAGACTGAACAATCCCAATTTCCAACGCTCCAGCCCCGAAGGGAGTCTCTGTGCTGTGAAAAATGATTTAAAAATGAATCCTGAATCAGAAAAGTGGGAAGAGGGAGGTGAGGAGGAACCACACAGAAGAACTGCAGAAATCCAGAGGCGCTCAGCTCCACACCTCCAGCACCCAAACTTTTTCCTAGATCCTCCCAAACACCCAACATGGCTGAAAGGAATAAAAACCCCTTTAAAAGCACATCCACGTCTGAACACAAGAGGCTGGAAGGTACCAGAGGGCTCCAGGAAATTCTCCCAGCCCTCCTGGTGTATTTATGAGGAGCCTTAGGCGCTATAAACAGCTTTATTTGTGTGCGTGGGAGTTGTACCAGGAAAGGAGCGAGGGAGCAGCACAAACCCAAGGAAACTTGGCTGGAAAAAACACCCAAACACGTCAAGATGAAGAAATGTCCTCCAGTCCCTCATCGCTCCTTGGAGAGAGCTGGGATCCCTCACACGGCAGGGACGGAAACAAAAAGTGTCACCAACATCCGCTGTTGTTTCCCTTGGATTTCTGCTGCTGACACAAAAATTTCCTCATCCACCTGCTCCAGGTCACGCTGGCACAAACCTGTAGGTATATAAAAGTTGATATTTATTACTATTATTATTATTA
>VXBU01004001.1:16808-53229 GCA_013400315.1 Bombycilla garrulus
AGAAATAGAAATAGAAATAGAAATAGAAATAGAAATAGAAATAGAAATAGAAATAGAAATAGAAATAGAAATATCAGTGATGGTTTGAGGTCTTGCCTATGGATTTACCTGCTCAGAATGGATGCCCTAACCCGTGATTTGCATGTCTTCCACCTCTGTGCCTTGATCTGGGGCAAGAAATTGTTAATTTGAAAGAAATTGTAAATTAATTAAATTTATTTAAAAAATTAACAGCTTTAGGGAACGATCTCCAGTCTGCCCCAACGTATCCCAAAGGAAACAGCCGAGATGTTCTGGATAGAGTGAGATCTCCCTTTTTCCTCCAAGATTTCTTTTCCAGTTCTGAAGTTCTCTGGGCTGGACTCTGAGAGCTTTGATGCCATCTTAGGGAAAAAAAACAGCGTCCACACATCTAAAAAAACTACAAACAGATTTGAATCCGCTGCTCTGTGTATTCCACCCCAGCGAGCTCTTCAGCAAATGTAAATAAAAACAGCTTTTCCTCTTCTGACTCGTCCCGTGAAGCTTTACTTGGGCCTCCACCTAATCCAAGGGATTTCTGCAGAGTTTAGTTCGAACTCAGTAATTTGTAGGGCTGCCTGAGGTGCTTCCAAATGTGCTGGAGCTCAATTTTGATCTCTTCCCAACTGCCTAATTAAAACCATGGAATAAAATCGTTTGGCTGAGGTGGCTTTTAAGTCTTCTTTCCTCCTCCTTTTATTTTTTAATCAAAAGAAATCTTCGGAGTCAGGGGATTATTCCTTGGAAAGGGCACCTGCTGGAAATTCCACAGAGAAGTGGAGGGGAGTTTTTTAGAGCTTGTTCAGACTGAACTCCAAAGGTTACAGCGCACACAGGAAAAATCAAATTGTTTGTGATCCTCCTCTCAGTGCAGCAACCCTTTTAGAATGGGGCCACGAGGAAAAGGAGATTTTTTTTCCCCTCTTCCAAAACTTTAATGAGCATTTTGGAACCTCTGATGAGGGAACAACCCTGGGGGAACCAAGTGTGGGTGACAAATGTGCTCGAGGGTGTTTTTTGGGGAATCAGCAAAACCTGGGAGCACCATCCCACATCCAGAGGAAATCTCCAGCCTGCTGGGAACTCCTTTATGGGGAAAAACTGGAGTGACAAGAGGCAAAACCTTCCCCTCAACATGCAGAGAGGGAATTTGGAAGCCTGTGAACAAGAATTGTCTTTTCTCCTTGTTGTGTCCATATGGCCAAGAATCAAAATCTGAGCCTTGTAATTGTCTGGTGCGAGAACTCCCGGATTGAAGTTTGGGTTTTCGTGGTATCTGGCTCGGCATGTCCACCTCATGTGGATCAAAGGCTACATGGTAGAATTAAGCAAATATAATCAGTGTAATATGATTCATTCCTGTCCTGCTCAGCAGATGTTGGAACAGATGTCAGGTAAAAAAAAAAAAAATCTGCTGGGGAGGGAGTGCATTATTTTCAATTAGTGCATTTAGGAGAAGGGAGTATCTTTATTAATCCCATTTAAGGTGAAGGAGAGTATTTATGGCTTTTGTTCCTGGGAAATTATCCTCCCTTTGCCTCAGATTGTGGGCAGCAATCAGGGGTTCCCTACAAGGAGGACAGTGCTGGTGGGCTGGGATCCTTTCCTATCATCCTGCTCAGCCTAAATATCAGAGAAAAAACATTTAAAACACTAAGGAATTATAGGGTTGAAAATCTGGAGTAATTCCTAACCCACTATCACGGCAAACCCTTTGATTTGGCTTGTGCTGTGCTGTTGCTTTCATTACATTTTGGGGAGTTCCCTAGGTCTGTTCTGTTTGATAAACACATCACCAAAAATCTTTCTTTTTCTGGGATTTCTACGTCAGCACTAAAACCAAAGGAGATCTATTACACACCTGATTAATCACAGAATTATAATCACTGGTAATTAGCAAGGCAAACTCTCTTTTAGGCATTCATCTGCAGCTTTAGTGACCACCCAGAGATCACATCTCCCAGTTTAAAGTCACAACTGGAGCAGACTTTGAGCATCCCCACTCTGCTGAGCCAAGAATGTTTCTGCAGAGTTTAAAAGCTCTGCCTCCTTTGTCAGTCAGAGCTCCACAAACCCTAAAAAAAAAAACCCTCACAGCCGATAAAGAGCTGCTTGGAAAAGTGCCTGGCTATGAGTAACCCATCTCAAATTCCAGATATTCTGAGGAAAACTGCTCGGTCTGCCAGAGCAGTAGTGCAGGACAGGTTGGTGGGGATGGGAAGGGAATTTCTGTGAGATTCCTGTTTGATTTCTGGATTTTAATCAGCTGATGGGAAAACCTCAGGATCCAGGTGGCTTTTCCTCATCAGTTCCACTAGCTGGAGATCTCCAGCAACCACTCTTTGAAGGGGAGGAGAAATCAAAACAAACAAATAGGAAACGTTGGGGGTGACTCTGCTCTTCCACTCAGCGTTTTTATATCAGAAAAGAACATCAAGCCCTTCATCTTCGAGGGTCATTAATTCCTTCAGGGATCCTGGATGGTTTCCCTCTGAATCTCTGTGGAGATGCTGCTTTTTATAACCAGCCAGTGTCACTGGGGAAAGTTTCTGCAGCCAGCACATTCACTGAGCCACCAGTGCTGACATTTCCCCTGTGATGTGGCTTTGTTAACTCTGTCTGGCCGTCCACATAAGGTCATTTTTAGCAAGAACAAGCAATTCCACATCTACAAACCAACAATACTTGCAAAAACCGGGCTGCAGTCGAGTTATTTCATTCATTACTCATTGCCCTCAATGATAATTTGAGTGATTTTTTTTTGTTTTCTCATTTCTTTGCCATCAGAACACGGTACAGCTCTGTCCAGGGCACACAGAGAAGTTGCCATGTTTTGGAAACCTTTCAAGTGGTGAACATATTTAGATGTGTGCCTGAAGCACAAGCTCGTGTTGTTGTTGTGAGGGTATGGATCTTACTTTAGCTACAAGGCTTGGGAATTCAATTGGGAGAAGAATGCGGAGCAGGAGGCAGCAGAAAGTTAAAACTCTCCCTAATTCCCATTTTCTCTGGGACCCTCATCCCACCCCTTCACCTCCACACGTGCCTGATCCTTTCCCATTCATTTCTCCTGCCCCTGAAGTCAGCAAACAGGCTGGATATTGGATCCAGACCCCAGAGCTCCTACCTGGGCTCATTTCCAGCCCTGCATTTGTAACAAGGCTTTTCCTGAGGAAGCCTTTCAAAGAGAACAGATGCCCACACCTCGCCGTGTTTTGGGGAAAGCTGAAATGATCCCTGAAGCAAATCCCTGCTGTGACCCTTTCTGTGATCCAGGGGCTGAATTTTGTTCTGCTTTTACCCAGGAGTTGCACCAACGCCGCTGCCCGACGGCCACCACGGGGATTATTTTCGTTTTTCCAAAACACAGGAGACAGAGCAAAGAAACGCTCCAGGCAAAATTCCTGCACACAAAGTGCTCGAGCCCTAAAGGTGTGATGAAAGCATAATCCTGCACATAACCCTCAGTTCTGCTGCCTAAAATAATACTCCAGGATGCTGGCAGGGGAATACTACGCTTCCTGTGAGTGTTTCAGTTCACATTCTCCCAAAAATAACACAGCGACTGTTAACACCTGCACTTTTCAACATTTCCTTGCTAACAACAAGGAGATTAATGGGTTCCATTCAAAAAGACCTTTTTGACCTCATTTATGATGTTGAGAAACTCAGGAAATTGCCTGCTAATCCAAAGTTTGATAATCCCAGGTTCCTTCAGAAAAGATCCCGGCTGGAAGCGCTCAGCGGGAGAAGGGTTGGATCCAGGAGGGCCGGGATCCACAGGGAATCACAGCAGGTGGATCCCTGTGCTGAGGGATGAAGAGGAGAGGTGGGAATGCAGGAACAGAACTTACTCAACCTTCCCAGCGCTGCAGACAACAGAAAAAACTTCATTTGATCAAGACTTCGCTCTCATTTTGGAAAAACACGGGAGGATGGTGTTGGAGCCCAGGGGGTTCCTGTGGCATCTCNTGGTGATGTTGGCACTTTTGGATTGGTTTGTCAGAGAGCTGGACAATGTAATGTAAGGGTCACGGATTGGAAATTAATGGTAAACATTGGATACGTAGTTTTTAGTATAAAAGATTACAGCTCACCCGGGGCGGGCACAGTGTGTCTCTAGACGCGTTCTGTGTCGACCCTGGCAGGGCAGAGAAATCTACTTTGGGTAAGGAACTGATAAACTGCCTTGAGAACACGAACTAAAGGACTCCAGAGTGCTTCTTCGGCTCAGACAGCTGATGAGAAAAGGACTTTTTGTACACTGCTGGAGAACCCGGGACAGGGAAGTCTCTGGCAGATGGGAGCGCAGGGGGGTTCCAGCTGCTCCCGGGGGATCCAGGCAGGATTAGTCCAGGCTGACCTGGCAGACAGGTCCTGGAGTGACCCAGGGGCCTGATCCAGCAGCTCCTGGGGGCTCGGGGCCGCAGCAGCTGGGGGCTGGCACGGGCGGCAGGAGCTGCAGGTTGGCTGCTCCTGGAAAAGCTGGGTCTGGCAGATGGCACCGCTTCGTGCCATTTCCAGAGGAAGTTTTCTTCCAGAGTTTTCATAGACAGCTCCAGATTTCTGCTTTCAATTTCACTGAGGACTGGAGGACGTTTTTTTAATATTTTCTTGTTTCTTTTCACTGTATTTATTTATTATAAACACGGAGCAAGCCCCAAGAGTTTGTCAGAAAGGTCCAGCCTTGAGGAAACAGCCTTGCCCAGGCTGTTCAAAGTATCAGCAGCCCTACCTGCTTCTGCTTAAGGAAACATTCAGCCAGTTGATCAAATGCCATCTTAATTACGAGCTTTGCAAGAGCACAAATGAGCCAGGAAAAATCAGAAATAAGGAGCTGTGCAGCTCCTTCACAACAGGAGGGAAAATAACAAATGAAACCAGTGCCTGGATTCAGCACGGGATGGGCAGGGACAAGCTGAGGGTGCTTTAGACGAGGAGCAGCCTCAGAGGAGGAAGGATTGTGCAGGACAGAGCCACTCCTGTCTGATTAATCACAGAATTACATGCAAATCTGATAATTAGTGAGGAAAACTCTCTTTTAGCCATTTATCTGCAGCTTTAGTGACCACCCAGAAATCCCGTTTTCCAATTGAATCACACAGACACGACTGGAGCAGACCTCAAGCATCCCCACTCTGCTCAGCCAAGAATGTTCCTGCAGAGTTTTCTATTTCCCTGAAATTCTATTTGTCCTCCTCAAGAAACTCAGCCCCTAATTAATTTAGAGGATCCACAATTAACAGCTGCCTTTTCTGAGGTGGGGTTTCCAGGGAATGGCTCTGTGGTGCATCCTCCTTTTCCTCAGTCAATCCCTGGAAATGGAAATGGAAATGGAAATGGAAATGGAAATGGAAATGGAAATGGAAATGGAAATGGAAATGGAAATGGAAATGGAAAGAGCAGATTCCCTCTGGAAAACCCTGCTGGGGAGAGAAGCTGGGAGAGGGATGGAGCAGAGAGCAGGAGGCAAATGGCACAGCTTTTGTCAGAGAGAATCACCAGGATCTCGGGATCTTCCTGTGCCAGGGAAGATGGGCACATCCAGAGGGTGATCCCAGCCCAGAGATGGCACGGACAGACTCAGGCAGCACATTCCCAGTGTTTCTGCCTCCCTGCTCGCTCTGATCCCTTTTTGATTCCCATCTCCTCCCTCCTGCTTCTCTGTCACCATTTAGTGCCCGTTTCAACCCTCCCTCTCCCCCCAAATCCTTCTCTGCTCAGCCCATCTTTATAAACTCAAAAATATTTGATTCCCAGAGCCAGCACGGGGTGCAAACCCATCGGGTGTGAGAGCAGGAAACAACAAGGTGCCCCCATTGTGGAGATTTTTTTCCAAATTGTCCTGGTTGAGTTGTTTTGTAGACCCAGAGCAGGTGGGGGGGAGGGAAACCGCTATGGGCATTTGAATATTTTTGCTCCGTAGGAAGTTTTCAGGCAGCTCCAAACAATTGGGGCTGAGAAAGTGCAGCTGATGTTGTGTTTGCACTCGGGATCGGCAGCTCTGGAAGGGCTGGAGCTCATTGTTCAGGAGCCTGGGTTCCCCAAGGAGCTGCAGGAAGCGCAGGGCACCGCTCAGGATACCCTGGCCAAAGTTCCTGCAAGGATTTTCCGAAGGCACGCTTTGTATGCTGCTGGAAAAACACAAAAAAATCATAAATGGATCAATAAACATATCAATAATCCTCTTTTGGGGCTGATCAGAGCGAAATTCAATGAAATCTGGAAAAGGAAATGCTTAGAAATTTCGGTTTTTTCTTAGTGAAAAATTGAAGAGTTAAACACATCCCCAAGAGCCCTGTGACACCTTTTTTTTCCACGTTTCTCACCAATTCTTTTTTTCCAGTGGTTACTTTCCCTCTGGAAGGGTAAAAGAAGTTAAAGGATCATAGAGAATTGTATTGACAATTGTTTGATGGGTTTGGACTCAAGCTGCTGTAGGAAAATGTTGGATCTGCTGATTTCTCATTGTTCTTGTCTGACCACACTCCAAAATATTCCTCCGTTCCCTTTAAACTCCAAATTAAATGCCTCTGTCACTGCAAATAACACTGAAGATCCTCAGAAAACTTGAAATCTCTCTCAGCCTGAGACTTCTTCATATTCTTTAGGTTCCCTCAATGAGAATATCACAAAAATTCCACGTACAGGTCCCTCAGTTGTGTCATCAACTCCGTTCAGACCCGGGGATTAATTAATAATTGCAACAGAATAACTTTCCCAGCTAAAAAGAAAACTGGATGAAGGGAAGAACAGAGAGAAAGAGGGGGGAAGTGTGAAATAGTGCAGGAAGTTGTTATCTCTGAGCAGAAAAAGTGAATATTTCTATCCAAGAAATATATAAAATTGAGATATCTTCTGAGCAGGCTCCCTGCTTGTGAGAGAGTGAAATGTTTTATCCTTCAAGAGCAAAAGATAAAATAAGAAGAAAGAGCAGCCTGATCCACCCATTGCTGCAGCTTGACTTGGATTTTATGTGGATTTAAACCATGGCAGGGGGTGGAATAGGAACCACTCCATGATCCTGTGATTCCACAAAATCCTGAAATAATCACGGTCCTGAACCTGCATTTACCCTGAGTGACCTCCACTGGTGGCCTGAAGGCTCTTGGATGTGCAGGAGACATTTCTGAAGAGCTGAAGAACAGCAAAAAATCCTAAAATTGATGCCTGACGCCTTTCTGTAACGGTGGGAAAAATAGGATGGGAAATTCCCACCTGAATTTGAATCCTGAGAAATCACTGGAAAAGCCACGGAACTGGGGAGTGGATTGCTGGTTTCTCCCAAGATAAAAGCAGCATTAGGCTCAAGCAGCAAAAATTTTTCTGAGAGGTGGGGAAAGGCTGAGCACAAATGGGTTTCAAGCTCATAAAAGACCAGAGTGCAGCAGTAATTAAATATTTTTTTAATTATTTTTCTGAGAAATGAGAGAGTTGATTCAGAGATCACATCCTGCTCATAATCAGGGTGAAACAACTTTTTCCCTGCCCGTCCAACCTCCTCTGCACTGCTTGGATTCCAAGACAAGCCCAGATATTCCGAGGGGCAGCAGGGATTTCCAAAACCTGCAGAACAACCAGAAAGCTGCTCCCAGACACGCTCAGGGAGCAAACTCCTCTGTAAAATATTATTCATGGGACTGAGCATCAGCCAACTGCAAAAACATTTTCTTAACTTGTGGGTAAACAGTCTCCAGCTCTGGCCGCTGCCTCCCAGCATTAAGGTAATTTCACACTTGAAAATTTCACAAATAAAACGTCCAGAGCCGCTCGCAGGAAAATTGCGGTGAATTAAAATAAGAAGCAATTCAGTTTTGTCTAAGCTGCTCTGGTCTTTGTTTCAATTTCTCTGCCTGATTTGAGCTGAGTTTCTGAATTAGGAACAGCGAATCTGGGATTTATTTTTTTTTTAAGATGTAGTTTTTGGGGAGGGTGTTGCTCAGAGAGCAGCAGGCAGGGAAAGAAGCGCGCTGAGGTCAAGGCAGAAAGAAAAAGCGAAGAAGGAACTAAAAAGAACGAAAAAGGGGCAGAGTGTGTCCAGCAAACAGCAGATTAATCCTGCCTGCATCCATCTTCTGCCTCATTTGGGGCTGGGGTTTGAGACACGGGGCCAGGCACCTCGGAACAGGATGGAAATGAGATTCTGAATGCCCAGGCTCAGTGTCAGAGGTAATCAGAGAGATTCCAGCCCCACATGGCTGGGATTTGATCCAGGGCGAGTTCACGGGGTCGTTTTATAAGGCTCATTTATGGTACCTGAGCAGGCACAAAGGAACGAGGGCAAAACTCTGCCTGGACTTCCAAATTCCATTGAGGACTTCCGGGTTCCTAAAGGACTTCCCAGTTCCATCAAGGACTTCCAAGTTCCATCAAGGATTTCCAAGCTCTATCAAGGACTTCCAAATTCCATCAAGGATTTCCAAGTTCCACCAAAAATTTCCAAATTCCGTCAAGGACTTCTAAGCTTCATCACGGACTTTCAAGTTCCATCGAGGACTTCCAAGTCCCACCAAGGATTTCCAAGCTCCCCCAAGGATTTCCAAATTCCATCAAGGATTTCCAAGTTCCACCAAAAATTTCCAAATTCCATCAAGGACTTCCAAGCTCCATCAAGGACTTCCAAGTTCCATCAAGGATTTCCAAGCTCTATCAAGGACTTCCAAATTCCATCAAGGATTTCCAAGTTCCACCAAGGATTTCCAAGCTCCAAAAGGATTTCCAAGCTCCACCGAGGACTTCCAAATTTCATCAAGGACTTCCAAGTTACATCGAAGATTTCCAAGTTCCACTGAGGATTTCCAAGTTCCACCGAGGACTTCCAATCTCCATCGAAGACTTCCAAGTTCCATCAAGGACTTCCAACCTCCATCAAGGATTTCCTAGTTCCATCAAATATTTCCAAGTTCCATCAAATATTTCCAAGCTCCATCAAGGCCTTCCCCCAGCCAGGATCCCAGCCCAGTCACGGGCTGATCCCCCAGCCCTGGCTCAGCACTTCCCTCCCCACAAAGCTCAGCTCGCCCTCCTGCGCTGCCCCAGCAGAGCCCAAAGTCCTTCCCGAACTCCCCCGAGCCCCCGAAAACCCAGCCCCACATCACCACGTTTTGGGGCTGCTGGAATGTGACCTTTTCTCCCTCCTGGAGAGAAGGAACATCTCCCTGCAGGTCTGTTGCCCACGTTCCAGCTCATTTTTCACCCCGCTTTTGACGTTCAGATCAGTCGGACACCTCCAGCCCTGGAACATTTAATTGCAGCTGGTGCCATCATTTACCTTGTCCGCTAAGCCTTTGATTACATTAGGCAAGAAAGAAAATTTCATCTATGCTCTGCAGCTATTCCTTAGGCTGAAAATAAAACTGGAATTGGCCAGAAAGAGATGACATTTTTCTTCAAGACAGCTGAAGGAAGCATGAAAACTGCTGTCCAGGATATCCGGGACTTGGCTGGTTCTTTCTCTTCCCTGAGTTTTCTCACCAAATGATTTTTGTTTATTTTATTAAAAAGTCTGTTCCTCTTTGACAGGTGTCCTACAGGCAGAAAATGTGTCTTGGCTGAGGGCAGGGAGGGAATTTTAGTCCTGGGTTTCTTCTTGGGAGTGAGGGAGGTTTCTCTGCTGAAGGTGCACGGCAGAAATATTCCTGTGTTTAACTCAGTGTGGTGCATTCAGGCACAGAACCTCGGGAGGGATGAAATTGTGGAGAATTTAAAAGCTCCAATAAAAACCTAAGTGAACTCGCAGTGGCAGGTGAAATAGGGACTTTGGAATCGTAAATTGAACGGAATATTGAACTTTACAGAGGTTTGGCAGTTTCAGAAGGGAGTTTCGCGAAATTAGAAGCCTAAATTAAAAACAAACAAATAAAAAAATTTTGACACACAATGAAAAGACAAACAGGCAGTTAGCCAGGATTCACTCAGCTTTTAAAACACTCGGCTATCAGCAAATACATCAGTTTAGTGCAAAGTTCAGCACTCTGCAAGCAGGAGGAGTTGGATGAATCTGCTCTAGGACCAAAAGTGGTCACCAGGACCACNAGCTATCAGCAAATACATCAATTTAGTGCAAAGTTCAGTTGGATGAATCTGCTCCAGCACCAAAAGTGGTCACCAGGACCACCCTGCTCCCTCCCACCTCTGCCAAACCCCTGCTGGGTCACCAGAGCTGGAAAATCCCAACCCATTGGGTTTTTTTAAAAAAGATATCATCCATGAACAGCCAGATTCACTGCAAAACCCTCTGTAGCTTTTTTGTTCCACTCCTGCACCCCAGTAATGGCAGGGGGTGAGGATACAGCTGCTTGTCACTCATCCGTAGGAACAACTCACCCAACTCCCTAATTAATTGATTAATTGACTCCCTAATTAATTGAATCAGCAGAAAAATGAATCCTACAAAACTCACAGAGCAGTTTCTGGCTCAGCCGGGTCAGACGAATCCCAGGGAAGGGAATGGATGGAAATAACGTGGCGAGAGGAGGGAAGAGGCAGGATTGCAGCGGTGGAGATCAATCCACGCTGCTGTACCCGCAGTGTTTTGACATGAGGTTACCAAACAATTCCTGATTTTGCTGCCCATTGCTGCAGCTCATCCCAAGGTTATGGAGGAACTCAAATGCTTCCCTGAAAGATGAGCCTGTGCAGGAGTTAACGGAGGAAAAATCCGACGAGCAGGAGTTCGGGGTTTTATTTTCCACAGATCAAGCTCAAGGAAGAAACAGCAAAGGAATGAATCAGTGAGAGCTGGGGAAGGATCTCAGATTAATGAAATGAGTCAGGGGAGGACAGAGAGGAGCTGAACACATCATCAACAGGAGCATCACCCCCAAACCTCCACAGAACAAAGCACCAGGAGTCGGATTTAACTTTAACCATGTGTCCTGCTCAGGCAGCTGCTGAATCACCCCAATGAACACAAACAGCCCCCAGCATTTAAACCCTCTGTTAAATATCTATTAAAGCACCCCAACCCAAAATCTGCCAGCAGAACAAACCCCTTTGCACCCACAGGTAGGGGTCAATCAGCATTTCCAATAAATTTCGTAGCAGACCATTTGTACTTTGAGTAGAACTACCAGGATGCTCCATGGTAATTATTTTTGTGTCTTTTATTTCATCTTCACAGTCAAACTGCCCCTTTGGAAACCTTGTTTTGAAAAAAAAAGCAGAGGGTGAACAGTCCTAAGCAGATTTTGCAAATAATGGACAGGTTTATTGGTTTGGGGAATGAAAAAATGGAATTTTACCTCACACAAAGATTTTTGTGGGTTCCCAGCACTACAGAATTGATTAAGAAGGCTCTTCATGACTAAGAGGTGGATGAGCTTTATTTTTCCCAGAAATTTTCCTCACAGTGTTAAATTTTGAAGACTTTTCCATGAGGATCTGCTCCTTGGGACCCATCCGACCACACCACGGTCACTTTTGGGCCCTAAAAATCAGAGGGGAAACTTTAACGTATGAGTGGGATGCTAACCAGGGGTGAGATGAGTCAACCAGAGCCCAGGCAGAGATCTGAGGTGATTTTAGGATATTTCAGGAGAGCTTCCATGCTCTCCCAAGTGTTGATCCATCCCCTTGGCCTGGCAAACATCCAGAGGTGGCTGCTCCCTTCCTCCCCTCCACGAGTGGAGAGGAGAGGAGGAGTCAGAAATCTGACATGGCAAATCTCCAACCCTCCCCAAATACATTTTATTAAACCCAGCAATTAATATCACGGAGCAGTGCCTGCTTCAGCAAAGCCAACCCAACGTGTGGGGAAGAAGGGAGGGCAGGAGTGATTTAGAGACTCCGATTTCTTGGACAGGGGCGCGCTTAAAAAGGCTGATCTCATAAATCTGTGGTTTCTGCGCGTTTTTAGGTTGTGTGTCTGAGCACTCCCACAGCTGATAGTGGGCCGTGTAACATTCCCAAGTCCATGAACCCCAGTCACATGATGGTAATTACTGCAGACCTTGAAACACAAAGACCAATAAATTCAGCATTAAGAGCACAGCTCCTGTTCGCTTACTCACAGCACACAATTTGGCCAGAATTTGCACGGGAAGTTCTTATCCCTTCAAGAATCTTCATTCCTCAACATGCTGTTGATCCTTTGGATACCTCCAGCCACATGTTAGACAAAGAATATTCCACTCAAATCTCCTGAAAGGGTCCAAAAATTCCAACCCAGCTGGTGCTGGCTCCTGATTCCTTGGGCCTCTTCAGAAATTCAGCATCAGGAGCTTTCGAGAGGGGGAATTATAAGTGAAGTTTTCCTTTCCAAATACAGAGACTCTTTGGAGCACAGGGTTGAGTATCTTGGACTGACGGGGTAAATTTGGGATCACTCCATCCCAGGGAGGATGGGTCATGTGTAGCCTGGAGAGGGAAAACACTAAAATGAGGAAACAGGTAAAAAATGAGGCAGGAAAAGCAGAATTCACCACCCACTGCAGCAGACGAGAAGCACCCACAGTTCAGCATCTCCCCAGAGCAAACTCCTGCAGCTGAATTCTGCTTGTTGGACAAAACGAGCAGAATTTCCCATTTCCAGAGCCACCATTAGAAGGAAAACCAGAACCATCCATCTCTTTGCTGCTCCAGGGGTCTCTGAGCTGAGTCTTGGTGCGGTCTGTGCACGCTGGTGCCGTGACTCAGCAGCTGAGCAAGCACAGCCTGCCCTGCGCTGGGCTCTGCTGCCACGGCTCAGCTGCCAGCTCTTTGAAGGAGATAAAAGGTCCCCAGCTGGGCCAGGACAAATTGGCACCTCTCCACCTCCTCCGAGATTTACATATGTATTTTTCAAATGAAGCAGTCATTAAAACGCCGCTTCGATGGGATAATTGCAATTATCCCATTCTTTCGGTGGCCCACTGTAAACAGAGAGTTCAGTGTCTTGTCTTTAGCTGGAGCAGAGGAGTCATCCCAATCCCAGTACTTCCTCTCTGGCAACAGGCGATTCCATCTGAATCATCACCCGCCTCTTGCTTCATCCTCAGGCTCTGATGGTCTGATAACATTTACTCAGAACTCCGAGCAATTAAAAGCAAGATGACACATTAAAACAATCCCAATTTAGAGTCCATATTTAAATGATTATTTCGAGCTGATTGGGAAATGGAATTTCTGCTCTGCAGGGAAGTCGAACGTTTCAAAATTCCCTTTCATCACAGCCTGGAATGCAACCTGAATTTGGCTTAAATCCCATCTTAGTTGGACTTTCGGCACCTGGGACTCGCAAACTGCTTAATGTCAGCCGTCACTTCATCCCGGAGAAAAGTGCAGATGTTTCCACACGGGGCGACAGAGTGGCCTCCATTAAAATGCACTCAGCACTGTCCCATTAATTAGCCTCAGGACAAGCACAGTTCCTGCTTTGTCCCCAGAGCCTTCACGTGGGCCTGGCCGTGCCCAGGCCACACCCAGCACATGAGGGACAAATCCAGAGTCACAGCAAAAAATAGGAGAACTTTTGCCCAGCAGAGCCAGAGGTCATAAAGAGGGAATTGTGACCTTGCTGAACTGGACACAGATGAAATTTCCACTTTTTCGTGGGAGAATCCACCCAAGGATTGTCCCACAAAAAAGTGGAAATTTCCCAAGGACAATGGGAAAAATGGGAGAAATCCTCTTGTGACATTCCCAAGGACAAATTTGGAATGCCACAAGAGGATTTCTCGCATCCTCTCTTTTTACATAGAAGGGAAAGCAGCAGTCAGCGTGTGCGAGGAGCTGTCAGCACCCATCGGGGAGATGGAGATAGAGATGGAGTTTGAGGGAGATGGAGATGATGGAGATGATGGAGATGATGGAGATGATGGAGATGATGGAGATGATGGAGATGATGGAGATGATGGAGATGGAGATGGAGATGGAGATGGAGATGGAGATGGAGATGGAGATGGAGATGGAGATGGAGATGATGGAGATGGAGATGGAGATGGAGATGGAGATGGAGATGGAGATGGAGATGGAGATTCTCTCCACTACAGGAGCACCATGGTTCCCTTCTCACTCCTCACACGCTGCAGGCCCTGAGTTCCCTCCTGGAGTGGTGAATTCATCCAACATAACCAGATCCAAACCTATGGAGCAAATCCCTGGGAAGGCATCGCAGAGGAGCGTGACCGCGCTGCCACAAAGACCCATCTCATATCAGAAAAGAGCAAAGGTTTTTATTGGAAGCAGCTGGGTTTGGTAAGAATTTTGAGCTGGTATTTCTGGCCAAATCCATGCTCATCCACACTCTCTGACCAAGTTCGCTGTCATTTTTGGTTACCTGTCCCAAGGGTGAAGGAGAATGGGTGGATGAGGTCCAGACAACACTCCATCCAGGGAGGAAAATCTCTCCCAGCTCCCAGGTTTATTTGGGTGGTTGCCTTGCTGCTCTCTGGCCGCGGATCCGAAAAATAATCCAGAATCACAGAATCAATCACTGGGTTGGAAAAGACCTTCGAGATCATCAAGTCCAACCCGTTCCCAACTCCTCAGCTAAAGAGGAGCTGCCCCCTCAGTCCCTTTCTCTTGCTGCTGGAGTTGGTGGGGCTGCAGTGCTGCCACAGCCCCTGTTCCTACCCCTGGAGTGGAGGATGCAAAGCCTGAAACCCCTCCCTGTGCTGCAAAATCCATCTGCCTCAGCCCTTGGACGTGCCTGAAATTTTTGTCCAAGCCAGGCCTGGAGTCGTGGCAATTAAAGGCACCATTCTTCACCCCTGAGTTGTGAAGGGCTCTCCTTTCACAGCTGCTTGAGTGATGGGTCATTACTCAGCTGCCTTCACAGAAAAACTGTTTTCAGTGAGTTCCTTGCAAATCAAATGACTTTCTAGTTTATTGAAATTGCGTTGGCTTGAGTGGCCTTGTCATCGCCGAGCCCCTTTGACTCCTGCAGCAAAACAGCCCCAAGGAATTCTGCCATGGCTGAGCAGGTGGGGAAGGAGGGAGCGATGGCCTTTGGAGGACAAAAACACATTTCTGACTCTGAGGAGCTCCTGAGGAAGAGAATCAGAATATGGGCTCTGATTCAGCAAAGCAATTAAGTATATGCCTTAAGTCAAAGCCTTGCTTAATTCCTTCGACTCCAATGGGATTTAAGCAAAGACTTTAGACTGAGCTGAATTCAGGTCTAAAAATTCCTCTGACGTTTTTTTCCTTCTGGATTACAGTGAAAGAAAGCGGTTATAGTGCATGCCTCGAGAAGCAGAGGGGTGATGAACTGTGATGCACATCCAGTCTAATGCAAAGCCTTAAAAATCACTTGGCAGGAACCGAGGCATAAATTTAGTTGCTCAACTGGTCGTGCTTTGCAACCAAAGCCATTGTCTTCCAAGGGCTCGAGCTTTACAACTTCCCAGCGATCAGGAGAAACTTTACACTTGATAAGTCCTCTAATATGCCAGGGAGAGTCCCTCCCTCCCGTCCTGCTCCCCTCCCACCTCTTTAATGAGCATCCCCATTAGCTGTGGAGTACAAAGGGAGTTCACTCTGTGGGCCTTTGTGTTCTGTGCATGTTAGGAGGGCTAAGGAGCAGTTCAAAAAGCAATCTGCCCAGAAACCACAGTTTATGAGTCCCAGAAGTTTCATTTGCTCAGGTCAGACTGAAAGCTTGGCTGAAGATACAGTAGAAATTTTTCTCTGTCAGGCAACAGAAAGCAGTACAAAGAACCCAGCTGTTAGGTCTCATAGCCCAGGCCTCTAATTAAAACAGTGGAAAATTAGATAACTTCACAAATTCATCACTGCCACCACTGGCTGTCAAAAAAAAAAAGCTCGGGGGTTACCACCCACCTTTTGTTTATGTTGCTAACCAGTGTCTCCATCTTGTGTGTGTGTGTGTGTGTGCACAGAAATGAGTTTTCCTCCCTTCCCCCTGCTCTCAGCCACTTTTTGCACCTCATTCAAAAAACTTCAGATGAGACTGCAAAGGGGCTGCGGACCAGGTTTGCAGACGTGCCTCCCCACACTGATTTTTAAAGGCTTTTTTTTTTCTTTCCTATGAGGGAAAATGCAAAAGGCTCAATGTTATTGTTCTCAGAGGAGGAAAAAGGGCAATGATTCTTCCCAAAGAGGCAAGACGCAGTCGGTGTGGTGCTTCTGAATGTCTGGCCTGAGGTCAACAAATGTGACTTACAGCTCATGATCAACTCTGTATTAAAAAAAAATAACCAAGCAAACAATGCCTCCATCCCTAAAATAAAGGAGCAAAGACCTTGTAGCACCCACACTTCAACAGCAGCCAAAAAAAAAATCCCTATTCTTTGAAAAGTTAAACTCATGTTTGAATTACAATGAGTATGTTCAACAGCCCTCAAAACTAAGAGGGATTAAAAGGTGTCTCTTGCACTAAGCCTTGCTTTTAGGAAAAAAAATAAAATAAAAATGGTTCCTTCAAAGAACAAAGGGGAGAGGTTCACACCTTAACAAGCCACACCAAGTACGAACCAGCTTCTCCTGCAGAAGTCCTGGCACAGGGGACCAGGATGGGACGGGCCGTGGTTCCACACAGGGCAAGAGAAAGATTAAAGATATAAACATTTTATAAATACTGAGGTGGGAAACGTGTTTAGGGTTGGGCCTGGGAATTGTTCTCAGTTTCACTTTCATTTGAGACTGTGGGGTAGAGGAGAAACAGGGCAGATGCTCCAATCCACAGAGTGACACCCAAATCAGGAGGCCATCTCCATGATTTGGTGTTTTTTTAATTATAAACGCTGTGATTTTTAATAAAACTCCTGTTTTTTAAATGATAGACACCTGAACATTCAATTCTCAACTGAATACCTGAATTTGTGGGCAGAGGGCTGGTGAGGGCAGCAGGTTTGATGTCTCCTGTCCCACATTTCAGGGCTGGGGACCTGCAGCTTGTGCTGTTCTGCTGCTTCCTCTGCCCTGCTCTCTTGCAGCATTTGGGAAACGTGGAGTTGGAGCATTGTTTTGGCAGAAAAAGCAGGATTGCAAGAGCACGGATAAGAATAGAGCTAATAAAGACACTCTCCGAGATGAAGAGAAAGATGAGACAAAGATCTACATCAAGACCGCGGCTACGTTGACCCATTAATTAATTTCCACTCACAGAGCAGGAATAACTTCCATTCCAGAGCAGGAATTTGCTCCCCTAGTGAAACAAAACATATTTTCTAGAAGCCATTTGCTTCAAGGCCGCACGGAAAGCACACGTGGTCACCTCAACCCAACACATTTTGCCTTCTCCCAAGGGGAGCTGAGGGCATCCAGAGCCCCCAGCAGCTCCAAAGTGGCTCCATCAAAGCTTTGTGGGATCAAACACCACGGCTGCTCCTCGGGTGGCCCTGAAGGATGGAGCTGAGGGTGAGCACAGCCCCGGCTGGATCCCCGCGAGCCAAACCGCCCCCGGCCCGCCGTGATTTGTGTCTTTCTAAAATTGGCACAGCCCTTCTCAAAACAAACAAAAAAAAAAAGCACCAGCACCAACCCCTTCCCAGTTCTCACCAACAAAAGGTAAAGACATTGGGAAGGACGGCATTCTCTTGTCACATGTTACCTTCTAAATCTTGAGTCTTCCTTTGTACTCTGACAGTAATTTCACATATAGACATGGCTGCCAAGCGAGGTTTGTTTGATGTTCTTTCCTGCCTTTGTAATGGAGTTTCCTTTTAAGCAGGAGGAGGCGGAGGGAGAGGGGATGACAGGGGCTTATAAATATGGAAAAGACACTTTTTGGCATAAAATTCACGTCGCATTTAAAATATCTCTATGACTCTTGTCTTTTTCCCGCCCGCGGAGCCGGCCACCTTTGGGATTGTCCACTTGGAAAATCTCCTGTTAAAAAAAGAAGCACAGAAGGGAAAATCATCATGGCTGGAAAATGTTCAAGACTTTGGGAAGCAAAAAAAAAAAGAAAAATAGCCCAAAAAATCCACTAGAAATGCTGGAGTGATATCAGTGTTATCTCCTCTCCTCTGGAAGGCCACACTGCCACTGGTGAAGTCAAGGGAGCAATGGGTGAGTTGGGGCTCTCTGGAGTGACCAAATCCTGGAAAACTCCTGCATTCCATGGGAGAAAGACCATAATACCCATCCCAGGCCTTAGCAATAAAGTTCGGGATGGTTTCTCCATGGATAAGGCAAAGCTGGTGAGCATCCAGCCCGCTGGGACTGTGATTCACCCACCAGAGATGATAAATCACACCTCCAATAAGTGATCCCAAAAATCCAGGCAGAATTCCCAAGGTTATACGGGAAGATCATGAAGGAAGGAAGAAGTTGTCATCCAAAAAGCAGATTCCCGATACTTAAAGTAACCATGGTGATGTTCCCAGAGAACCAGACCTGGGATCCTTCCACATCCAGGGCATAAAAATGACTGATCTAAAACAACCCATGATGGAAAGAATCAAAAATTCCAAATGGTTGGGATTGTGTCATTGGAAATTATGTTATCCCATGAAAAACCTGAATGGAGGTTGAGCTGTCCCAGAAATCCACCAGCCAGAAGCAGAGAGTTGCTACCCATGGGTGGCTGGTGAACTCAGTTCCACTCAGATTCCACATCTTCATTCCCTGAAATTTGTTTCTCAGAGCTCCTCAGGAAGGACCCACACGTCTCCCTGCTTTTTAGCAAATAAAGGATGTGCCTTTCATTTATCTCCAGGACTCTTTCCTTCAGATTGCTCTTGACACTCCACACTTCGCCTGACACATGAAACCCCCCTCCTCTGATAAATTTATGTGCCTTATAAACAAAAGCTACAAAATGTAGCCAATGGCCCCACATCCCTGCCAATTTGAGCATATGGAAGAACAAGGAGAAGTCAAGGGATCTTTTTATTTTTTTTTTTGTAGGAACACCAGAGTTTGAAGCAGAAAGCTCCATTAGTCCAGCTAATGAGGGATTGTTCCCCGTGGTATATTCCCCTCAGCACTAAATGACTCAAATGATAGCCCTTCCAACACTTCCCTGGGGAAACTATTCCACAGCCTCATAGATCACACTGTCAGGAGCTTTTGGCCAGATGGATTTCAAAGGCTACGAAATGTGCTGGAGTTGTTTGGCTTGGAAACCCTTGAAACAGTTTTGGGCTCTCATATTTGTGATACCACAGGCATGACTTCAGCTGCTGGAGCTCAGCACCCGAGTCCTGCACACCTCTGTCCCCTGCAGCCGTCCCCACGTGCGTGGGATGGGGCTCACCCCGCTCCCTGTCCAGGCAAAGCTGCTGCAGGAAGGAGAGCGCTGAGTGTTTGTTGCTCTGTGGGCAACTGCAACCTAAATTGTCTTGAAGGCTTGAAAGACTTGGGCTGACGTTATTCCAGCGGGAATTATTCCGGAGGGAAAAAAAAATAAATAAATCTGTGTGTTTGATGTCGTGGGGTTGCCAAGAAATGTCCGTAAAGCTACCAGAGAAATTCTCTTGGAGTTTCCCTGTTGAACTGGGGCCCAGGAGCAGCAGATCCTGGTTTTCTGCAGGTGGCTTTCTCTGAGCCTGGCTCCAGAACGTGGAAATCCTGTCTGGCTGTGCAGCAGGTGGGGTCTGAGCTCACTCCTTTCCAATTCTCCTCCAGTCCCCATTTCTCACTCCTTTCCGTTCTCCCCAGTCCGACCATTTTGGCGCCGTGGCACTGAACCCACTTATCCTGTGGATAGATGGAGCCAAAGAGGGTGAATTTGTCAACTTCCCATGACACAGGGGGTTTGGAATTTAATGCATTTTATAGCCAACTGATTTTTATAGTTTTATAGTATGTTGTCTTTTAGAATACAATAAGCATAGTAAAAATTCTATTCAGTGTCTATAACCATTACTATGCTTGTAAGAATGCAGGCACCTGGCATTTCTTGTGATAAAAAGAGTGAATGCAGTCTAAACACCCACTGGAAGGACCAGAACGGCTCTGCAGAGCCCATCCTGAAGCAGTACCTTGAGGAATTCATGCGGGTGAGTCGATGGCTCCACACAGCTGAAAAACTGAATTTAAATCCAAAGACAGATGAGAGTTTTACTGCACCTGCAAAGCACCTCCTGCTCTTCCGACAGCACAGGTTGGATGCTTCACCCACAGACCCATCCTGGGATGAGGCGTTGCTTGGGAAAAACTCAGAGCATCCTTAGGATTGATTCAGAGGAGTCTCCTCCTAGGGCAGGATTGTTGTCTGGACAGGAATCTGGGGCTGGATGCTCAGACACAGCTCAGCAGCTCAAGGCTTTCTTCTTTCTCGGAGCTGACCTTAGTTTACCTCCTTCAGCACCAGCTTTCTCCCTCTAGAAGTTGTAAATCTGATATCCCAGTTTTCTTCGAAATGGGGATTTTGGCAAAGCTTTGAGGCGTTTGAGAGTGGGCAGAACAAGCCCGTCTTGTCATCGTCTGCATTAACACAATGCTTGGAGTTATCTGCCAGGACCCTCCTGCCGTACAAACAACACAGAAACGGGACCTGCTTTACTCTGAACTGTTTAATCCACTCGGGCTACGGCTTCAAATATTCTGATTTTAGGCCTAAAAATAACCCAGAATAGAATGTACTCTTCTCCTGTTACCACCCCTGCCACCAAGGGGAGAAATAAGGAGAAGTCCAACCACTATTGAGGATGAAACGTGATAACAGGTCCAGCGAGGGAAATAAAAGCCATATAAACTGATCTTAATGCATGCAAAATGCACTCACTTTCTTGGCAGGACGAATTTTTATGCAACTCAGGCAGGGAAGTTACATAAGGAATTCCTCCCCGTGCACTTTACTGGGAAGTAAAGATGTCACTGGAATTCCTGGGCCATTAAAGTAGATGAGAAAAGTTTATGGGAGAAACTGGTCTGAAGAAAAAAAACCTCATGGGTGCTTCTTTCCCAACTCTTTATAGGGTTTGAAATCCCTGGGCTGACGTGGGTAAAGCTTTTGCAAACCAAAAACTGAAGGATCCCGTTTCCATTGTCGGAGACAATGGGGACAGGCCGAGGATTTGGGCCCTGCAGCTCCTTGACACATTTCAGATCTCTGCAAAGGGAAAATTGGGGATAAGCCGTTCCTCTGGCTGCAGGCCGGCCCTGATGATCCAACAAAAACACTTCTGGGAATCAGGGCTGCTCTTTGATACGGCACACAGGGGGTTTTTTGGCGGGTTCGGGTAACACGACACCAGGTAGATATGAAAATGAGAAGCTTTGATGGATCACACCTCTCCCAAAATCCAGGGAAGAGGCTCCGGGAAGCAAAGCTGACAGGGATTACTGCAGACAGCGCTGCATTCCTGCCGCACATTAAGCTGCTTTGTGCCGTGCCACGACTTGATATGATAATGTAACACAATAGGGCAGGATGCCACAGAGCCAGGCCGGGAACGAGGGGAAAAGAAGGAAAGGAAGGGTTTGTTTGGGGAAGGATTATCTGTTTCCGATGAGGGCATTCCCTCCAAGGGTTGGGTGGGTGTTCAGCTGGGGAAGGGTCTGCTAGAGGACAAGTTTTGGGTGTCCTCTGGGCTTCTCAACACCAACAGCTTGGAATCAAAAGAATTAAGCTCAAGTGCGGGGTGAAATTTTAATCTTCCTGTACATCCAACCCAAACATTGTTCTGCTTTCTTAAGGGATTAGTAATTATTATGACAAATAACATTGCTTCACCCCCAGTTACTCTGCAGTTTCTTGTGAGCTGCTTCCTCAGACCTCACACTGCTCTGAGCTGCTGGAGCAGCCACCACTGGTGAGGAGAGTTTGGAGAGCCATGGGTTGGGCAGTCAAGAATTGAAATATTTCATTTAGGCACTGCTTCCTTTTCCTTAATTCTATTTCTATTCCTCTACTCTCATTTAACTCATCCATTTCTAGATTAACGTTATCCAAGATGAAAGTCTGGCAAAGATGCTTTCAATTCCCCGCAATATCTTGGTTACTGAAGTCACACCACCTCTCAAATTTCAGTCTGCAGAGCAAAATACTCAATTTCCTATCTAAAAAAATAATCCATTTCAGTACAGGCTTTCCCAAAATCCACTCATCTTTCCTGCAATGCATCATTTCTGGACCTCTCTCTGTTGCAGAAGGCACAGATTGATGGCTAAACACTATGGGAGAGGAGGAGTTTCTTTTGAAAGGTATATCCTGAAAAAATACCTAATAATCCTTTGGAAAGGCCACATTAGAGCAGACTCTGCCCATGGCAAGTGTGCTCACTAAAACGTGAGCGCTCATTTAAGTGCTTTGCTGAATCAAGGCCTAAATTCCTGGCTTTATTCAGCTTGGTAGCAGTGACAGAATGAAGACAGGGGGATTATTTTATAAAAGGTTATTTTGGTTGTGTTTCAGCAGCTCTCACTCAGAGTTCACCCACAATCCCAGTCCTGTTAAACTTTTTCAGTGAGGAGAAGGGACCAAACACTGAAAATTTACTCTTAATATTGCGCAACACCCCTTAAGAAGAGATTGTAAATCCATCCTCAAGGGTTGTCATCAAACCCCACTCTGAGCTGGGGTTTGGAGCCCTGAGCTCTGGGTCAGGCTGTGCCTGTCACCTGAGCAAGGCTGTGCCAGAGGCTGTGCTGCTCTGAGCCAGCATTTCCTTGGAAAAATCAACTCCGGGCATCTCCTGATGCTGGAGTTCATGTCAGCATGGACATAAATCAGGAGAGCTCCGTGCAGAATTACAAACGAGCTGCAAATCCCTTCTGAGGAGCTGAGGAGATCCTTGCATGAGCTCACACTCCAGCTCTGCTGGAGCCACGGGGTTTAAACCACCTTGGATGGGACAACACAAGCTGCATCCCCAAAAAAGCTCAGGAGAAACTGGAAATTCTGCCTCGTTCACACCCAAAAATTCAAGAGAGTAGAGTACTGAGTGGATAAAAGGCGACAAACAATATAAAAGCAACATGTATTGGTCCAACACATTGTTCCCAAAGAGGAATAAAACCCATCAAGCTGATGAGTTTTACAGGAAAGTCATGCACAAGCTCCTGGGAAAACCTTTCAGGTGGGTGTGAAGATATGAGGACACAGAGAAATCTGCTTTGGTGCCTGGCAGTGGGATCTCAGGGAGGTCATAATCACCCTGCACCTTCCACTCCATGGTACGAAGAGCTGGGTGTGATTTAAATTAAATCTTCAATTCTGTCTTCAGCTTGGCCCACAATTCTGAGAGCGTGAGGCCAAGCAACAAACTTCGGTTGGGACTGAAGGTTTTTCACTGTGTCAGTGAGAAACCATTTCAGGTGAAACACTGAAGCACCATTTCAGGTGTCAGGGCAGGTCTGAGACACAGGTCCAGCAGGGCTGGAGGCACTGGTGAAAGTTTTCAAGGAAAACAACACCTACACTTCTGCCAGGTGCTTTTAGAGCAAAGCCTGAGGTGCAGCCTAACCTGAGCAGGATTCTTTACCCTCAAAGGTATCAATCCAAACTCTGCCTGCTGCTGGATGGGAGTGATGGGATCCTCAATATTCTCCAGTTGTTCTTAACTTTCAACATTCAAAATTCCTGATTTCTCCAGCCCAGTCCTCGCTGTTCCAAGGAGTTTTGTCCACGGAGAGGCTGCCATGACACAAACCAACACCTCCTCCCGTGTCTGCAGCCCCAGCAAAGGCCAGCATCGACCTCATCAGGGTGGGGATGGGGGAAGGGGAGAAGGGAAAAAAGGAATCAGTTGAATTCTTGGTCTCGAGCCTGAGTGCGCTCACAGAAAGGGATTTGTTCATCGCAAAAATTGAATTCACACCATTTCCCTGCTCCGAGAAGACAGATGACATCAGCCCCTTGGCAGGAGGTGCTTTAGAGAAGATTCTAATCCGTGTTCTGACAGGAATATTCACTGGAGCTGTTGCTCACGCTCTGTCCAAGGTTTGATCGTGGCTTGAATGCGGACCTTGTGCTGGCTGACAGCAAAAATGCTCCGTGGCAGCTGACAAATGAGGTGGTACCCTATAGATTCACGTGTGATTGTGATGTACAGCGTCAGCCTCGGAGCCTGAACTGAGCAGGGGATAAGGGCTGACACTAAAAGTCTACTCAGGCTCAAAACAGCAGCATGTGCTGTGCGCTTCCCAGATCGCTGCATCTTCATCTCTGCCTGTGGGGAGAAATAAATGGATGTGTTGGATCAAATCCGTGGTCCCTGTTGTTTTTTATGGCTGCTTTACAGGCTACAACTCACAAGTGAGTAGATAAGGGTGATCTAGAGTGGCTATCTGGAAGAAAAACACTGGATTATTTAATGTATTGAGCACAGTAAAGGACTCATTTTCACAGCTTGAGGTTGGATCTGCTGGGATTTATCCTCCCTTATCCAGAGCCCAGGGCAGCTGGCAGTGGCATCAGAGTGATTCTCCAGCTCAGAAGCAGCTGAGGAGTCAAAAGGAGTGATTTTTTACTGGGAATAAATCAGACAAATCTGCTGGTGCTTAATTGAATCTGTCATTAGTAGAGTGACCCTCTAATAATTACAGCAGCCCAAAGATTCGGCCTCATGCCCCAGCCCTCTGCCGTGGCAATGCCAGGTGTTATTAGGAGTGAAAATTGGGTGAAAAAGTCACCCACCAAAGGAAACAGGGAAAGAGCATCAGCAGGGATGCAGCCAGTGATTGACTGAACTCCTGGAAATTCCTGCATTTCCACCTTGGCTACTGCCAGGCTCTGGTCCCAGGCCCAAAATCAGGAGTCCTCTCCTTGTTGCCCACATCAGAAGCTCAGCCCAGAGCGATTCTGTTGCTGTGACTCAGAGCAGGGTGCTTGGAGGAGAGAAAGGATTGAGGGGGAAACTCAGAGGAGACTTGGCTGAAAGTCACCGGCCTTAAAAGCAGAAAGTGCATCTCCACTTTTGCCCAAAGCCTTGGAAACCCAGGGAACATCTTCCTGTCCCAGCCCCCCTGACCTGCAGCTGCTCTGGATCTCCTGCACTTCCGAGCCAGGGATTTTCTGAGTGACCAACCCAAAGAGAAGCGCTGCCATTCTAATTATGCCTTTTTTTTATTTTGTTCCTCCTTCTGCCCACCTTGGCTTTTATTCAGGAAAACAAGAAGGAAGTAATAATAAAAAAAAAAACAAACAAAAAAACAAAAACAAACCCACAAATAAAATCCTCAAGCACCAGGACAGGCGAGTTGGTTTGGTTTCTTTAGAGAGGAGCAGGGCTGGAGCGTGCCAGCAGTTATGGAATCATTAAGGTTGGAAAAGACCTCCAGGATCATGGAGTTCAACCTTTCTCAGCGCTCTCTGCAGCTGTGCCTGGAACTTGAATGGCTCTGGAAGTGCACTGCATGTGGACATGCTTTAGAGAAAGATGTTGAGATTAGGAAAACATTATTTCACTACGGGAATAACACTTTTCAGCTGCCTTCGCTGCTGCTCAGTGGGAAAATCCTTTCCCAGCAGCAAGAACAGTTTGTGAGGAAATAAAGGGACACACACCAGAGGAAGCTGGGATTTGGGGTCTGGGTGGTTTGAGGCATGGAGGGGCTGGATAAGAATTTAAACTCGGTGTTAGCCAGGCTGGGCAGCTCCTCAGAGGGTTCAGTGGCTGCAGGAGGAGCAAGCTGACAGTACAGCTCCTTCCAAGGAGGCTCTGGCTCTGAGCAGCAGCATGGCACTGCGCTGGTTTGAAAGCAAAACCAGTGAGACTCCAAGTCAGAAATACAATTTAATAAGAAAAAGTAAAATACATGTAGGTAATACAAAGAAACAAAAACACTGACAGAGTCAGAATACAACCTGATACCCTGCTAGTTAGGGTCATGGCAGCAGTCCAGATGAGGTGGTCTTGCTGAAATAGTGATCCTGTAAACAGGTCTGGTAGCTCTTGTCCTCTGGAAACCAGTGGGTAAGGGCTGCTTGTTCCATCCCAATGCCCAGATTATATCCAGGTGGGAATGCCTGGCTCCTCCCCTGGGCGGAGCTTCTCACAATGGGATTATGTAATTCCATGAGTCATGGGGTGGATCCTCACAATGGGCTGATGTCATTGTATGAGTCATGGAGTGGGTCCTTGATGGCCCATTAAACACAGAGGGCTCCCGGAGGGAGTTATCTATGACTCATGGGGCAAGGTGTTAATGGTCCATTAACAGGAGATGGTCCGGGGGAGGAGGTAAGGAAAACGCTGCCCCTCCTGATTTTAACAGCTCATGAAGATGGAGATAGAATACAGACCCGCTGGCACATTTTTACATCGTAACCTGGGACAGGCACCATCTGAGGGAAAGATTGAAACTCCCCCTGGAATGCTGTGGGATGTGGACGAGTTCAGTGTCAGGGAGATCCGACACATCCTGGGGTATCCTGCTCCAGGAAGCAATGGCCAGAATTCCACACAAGCCCTTCTGGCGGTAACAACCCTGTGGTGGCCACCAGCCTCTCCAGGCAGCCCTCAGCACAAAGCCAAGAGGAGCTGAGACATGGACAGAGGTGATCAACAACTTACCCAGCACTTGTGCTTCTCTAACAGGACAGGAGCTGCGCAAAACTCTGATTCAGCTCTCCCAAAATCCTCTGCCCATCCCTTGGAGGGGTGGCCAGGTTCTGCCCAGCAGGTTTGTAGATCACTGGCAGAGCTGCCAGAGCAGAGGAGGCTCTGCTTTTCCCAGCACCCATCCCACTGGGTGACACCAGAAAAAGATTCAAACTAAGGAGTGTTTTTGAAGGCAGTGGGTTTTTTGAGAGTTTGTTTTTCTGGCTTGTTGGCCTTTTCTCCAAAGGGATAGAGTTTCTCCAAGGGAAGTTTCTTTTTGCAAAGTGACTGACCCGCTGGCACCAGTACAAAGTTTTAGGAGATGAACTCATACTTCTGAGTACGAGTCCTTTGCACTGTCGAGAGCTGCTAATGAAGAGGAGCAGGGAGCAGCTACAAAGGAAATCAGAGCCAGCAGCTTGGGAAAGAGAATCAGGGAACAACAAGGTCCTGCTCTGCTGCGAGCATCCCCAAAGCAGGGGGGTCAAACCCCCCTCCTCCCCAGAGAGAGCAGGACTGAAGGGTCCTCAGCAGCATTTGAACCTCAAAACCCCTCCTCCCTCTCGCTCATCTGCTGCCTGCCTCTGGGAGAGCCTGATATTCCCTGAGTTACTTTGAAGTTACGCAGGGATTTAGATTTGTGCCTCTTTTAAGGCAAGGCAGAGCCCTGCGGGAGAGGCGAGCAGCGACGGGAGCGCTGCCTTAACACAGAGCAGGCACCACTGGTGACACCGGGGCCCTCCTCCTCCTCCTCNNTCTCTGCTCATCCCTCCTTCTTGCACAGGAAGGGATGAAACCCCCCTGCCCAGCCCTCCCAGCCCTGCTCTGCCTCCTTCCCGCGGTCCTGGGGCTCTCCACACACTGTAAACGGGATTTTCCGGGAGTCCAAAGACTTCCACTGCCTGCAAAGTCCCCCCCGAGCTGCCCTGAAGGTGCTTCCCATCTTCCCTGAGTCCATAAGAGTGGCTGGATCAAGGTTTGCAGCGTGCTGCTGCACTGCAAAGGGAATCACAGGTCCATAAAAATCCAGGGATTCTTAGAAACCTTCCCCCATCGCGGAGATTTCCACCCTCTGAATCTGCCTGGCTTGTGCACAGCACCTTCCAGCCCAAGCAACTCTTCCACTTTGCAAAAGGGAACACGATATGTGCTGTTAAAATCTACTGAAGATGGATTGCTAGCCTTCCTTACTTCCTTTCCAAGGAAGGAGAGCAGAGCCAATGTCGTGCTGTGAGTCACAGGAAGAATAAAATTGAATCCTTGGGGCCGAAGCTTGAAAACAGCGTGGCCAGGGATTTCTCCCTCCTGTTTTTTGAAGTTTCTCCCCCCTCCATTATCCCTGGTCCCTAGCATTACAGAAAAAGCGCCTTCAAAACACCATGAAGGTTTTTCACTTGCCAAACTACAGCAGATCTACCTGCTCCCCCCAGCTCTCCTATCTCTGCTAAGATCTGGTTGTTCCTGGGGGCTCCTGCTCCCATTCCCCTGTAACCTGCAGGCCTTGCCCATGAAAGTGAAGGCTGTTGGGAAGGGCACCCGGCCAAGAGCAGATGTCAGGAAGGTTTCCCAGCCTTTGTTCACTGGCAGAGAACACGACATTCCCAACTCCAGGCTCATCCACCGCTCTCCAGCCAGGAGAGAAGGTGGCTGGGATCATTTCTGTCCCAGTGGGAATCCTCGGGCTTTACTCTGGGCCTGTGGGAGTATCCAGGCAAGGGTTTGATTTAGGGGAGTGTGAGATGTGCAGCACCTCTGAGGTTTATAACTTGTAAGCGTTTATCTCCTTTTGCATCAAGAAGTGTCTGGGAAGCAGCCAAGGGCACACAGCAGAGGAGATAGCAAGTGGGAAGGGAGAGGAAAAAAGTCAAGGGGAATACAAGCATATTTATAAAAATCAGAACAATAGTTTCCCAGAGCTGTGATAAGAACTATTTTCTACTCACAAATGAAAGCACAACACTGATATTTTTTTTCCCATGCATTTCTCCTCTTTTCTTAAAAAGAAAAATCCAAACCGCTTCTCCTGAAGCCAGAGCTGTCAAGAGAGCAGCAGCCAAGGTGGAAGGAGTTAATCCCTGTGCCTCCCAGCTGGGAAAGCAGCTGCCTGCAGCCTTGGGGAAGGACCCTGGAGCTGGTGGTGGTGCCACGGTCCCTGCTTTGCTCAGCTCATCCAGCTCCATGCACGACACCCCCTCCAGCCTGAAGGGATTGGCGAGAGCACCTCGAAGGGTGGCCTGGAGCCGTAAACAAGCAGAGCTTTGCATCCCCAGCCAGCGAGGCTGAGCTTTGCTGGCAGAGCTGCCTTGAGCAGGATCCCTCTGGCTCCCTGCCTGGCCCTTGCAAGTGTTATCAATCGCCTGCTTCCATGAACATTAAAGAAATCAAACTTTCCTTCTTGCTCTTGCACCCCCTCCCTTTAAATAGCAGCTTAAAAGGAAACAAATTTAGAGCAAGGTCAGAGGGATACAGAGGCTGTTTCTCATGCTCTGAGGAAATCCTAGCAGTTGGATGCTGGAGGGAGTTATCTCCCAGCCCTGTCAGGACATGAATTCGGAGAAAGGCTGGGAGGGATTTCCCAGGGAATTGCAATGCTGCCCCCAGCCCCTGTTCCCTGCAAGGCAGGATCCTCTGCAGCATCCTCAGCAGATCTCAGAGCAGACCCCACGCAGGGCTGCACACAGCAGCGCTGTGCAGGATGCTCTCATCAGCACCCTGGAAACGTCCCAGGCCAGCTCGGGTGGGGTTTGGAGCAACCTGGGATAGTGGGAGGTGTCCCGTGGCAGGGGGTTGGACAGGATGATTTAATGCTCCATTCCAACCCAAACCATTCTGGGATTCTCGGGTGATTCCATGGCTGTCGTTCGGTGTCAGTGTCCAAAAGCAGCATCTCCAGACCAAAACCCCCTGAACTGCCACAGAACCACAACTCTGATTTCAAAATATTGCTCACCTGAGCAAAGATAACCCCAGGACTGCAGGTGAGGTGAAAGCACACTTGTTCCAGACTAGATCTGTGCTCATAGCTCCCTCTGGGATCAAAGCATTACTTAGGCATGTTTGAAGATGGAAGTGGCACTTTCAACATCCATTTACCCACCCAGAATTAGAGATAAGCTTCTCTAATTAAACACATCCTTGCTTGAAGCTAAGGAAAGCCCAGACTGCACAGAATCCTTCCTCCACTGAATCCTTCCTCCCCGTGTAATCCCCTCAAGCTACAGCAGAGCATTTCAGTACCAAGCTGCACATGAGTTTTAACAGCTTTTAGCTAAAATCATTCTCTCCCTCACCCTCGCAATTTCTCATGGGCAGATCTTTGACAGGTGGGAAGTGACCCACTTGGCTGCACTCGGGAAAACAACAGAGCTGGGGGGAAGAAATCAACTCCCATCAGGATTCTGGTCCCTCGTCCAGCCACGGGGGATGTTCCCCCAATCCCCAACACCTTTAAATCCCAAGGTAACATCTCCCCTTTTTATTCACCCACTTAGCCCAAATAAGGGGAGAGAACAAAGGATTGAAGTCCATGTTTAAATCGTGGATTTTGGAGATCCTTCCAGCTCCATCTCAGCAACCTTGTGCTGCAAGCCAAGGTTTCAGACGTGTGTCATCGGAGATCACAGTTACAAATGAGATTAGGGAGCGAAATAAAAATCACTTGAGCTGGAGATAACTCATTTGCTGGCAGGGAGCGAGGGGCTGAATTGATCTCCTGGCCCACACAGGCTTCTCCATCTGCCAACCACACCCAGCAATCCGTCAGTGCCGCAGCACGCAGTGTTTATATCCTGGGGTTGTAATGAAATCAGCATCTCCCACAGGGAACTTAACCCCTCTGGAGATCACCCTGCTGACAGGAGTGGCCCTCGTGGAGCAGAAAGGAAATACCTTGGACACACAAAAGTCTCTGAAAACATCAGAGCTCTTACAGGGTTGTGGCAAACTCCGCCACATAAAAGCCCAGAAAAGGGGTTTAGATCTGGTGGGACATCCAGAGTTGCTCTGGGAGCATCAACAGGGCACAGTTCCCCTTTTGAAACCTCCGTAGATGGATTCAGGTGAGCATCAGCTTGGGCATTGTGTTGCTCCCAGATTCCAAGCAGCACAATTAAAACTCCAATAATTCAGCCTTGTGCATCAAGGAAGAGAGTTTATCTCACTATGTATTATCTTACAGAAAGAAGGAACTGTGCTCTTTTATAGAGCACATCGTTAGGTACAACTGCATTGGCCAAGCAAAGAAAAACAACGGCTGATTGGTAAAAGAAAGGAAACAATCTTCTGAAAGTGAAACATCACGTAGCTGCAGGTGCAAAGCACTGTTGACAATTATTTTTCATTCCTTAGGAAGTTTCTCACGCAACACAGTCTGAGAGAAGTTGCCTTTCTCAGGCTTCTGCAACTCCCCCCAGGCCAAGCTGGGAAGAGCTGCAGGCCTCTCAGCACCTCCCCTTCATCAGCCCGGCAGGAACCCGGGCACTTGGCCTGTCTGCCCAGCATCACCTGCAAGCCCAGACCTGGAAAACCATTCCAGAAAGGGTTTGGGACTGCTGAGAGCTGAAAGAGCCTCATTTGGGATCTCTGTCATCCTGTACAGACTCCATGAGATAACAAACACAGGCCGTGCATTCCTGGATCTGGACACCTTTAGAGCCACCACAAAGCCCTCCAGGATTTCCAGTCATCAGCCCTACAGTGCAGCCCACTCCAGGATGGTGGAGATCTCCTTCTCCACTACCAGGGGCAGGAGGGCTGTGCTCCCACTCAGCCAGCCCTGCCTCTGAGCCTATCCTCCCCTCAGCATCCCAGAAAAACGGTGTGGGATAAATCCCACCCCGCAGGTCCACCACTGTGGAGCCTTCCATTTGCTTTTCCTTCCCCCAACAAACTCTTTCAGGCACGAGACATTTTTTTCCAGCCCACGCTTTCCTAAAGGACACTGTGAGGTTTTGTATAAACAAAGAAATGAGGCACGACAGCTCGAGATTGAGGAGAAAATATCACAACCATCCCAACAACATCAACAGTTTAGAGAAAACACTTGGAGCTGTCAATACCCTGCGCTGAGTGGTGAAAGGTTTGGGACATTTTCCAGTTTGGAGTAAGAGACACTTTGCTGGTTTGCTTGCAAATCTTGGGGGAAGACTGCGCTTCTCAGCTGCAATCCAGAAATGGTACTGACTCAGTGGAAATCAGAACATGGAAAAGTCCAAACCAGGATAAATGCTCGCAGCCGTGAAAAATCTGAAATTAAAGAGCTCTCTGCCAAGAGAGGAGCTCAATAGTTTGGCTCCCCAAAGCTCAGGTCTTAAAATATATCTCAGAGCTCCATGGCTGCACATTCCTAACCCCAGGCTGCCGTGTGCACACGTGGCCAGGGCGTGCAAAAAAAAGTCGGATTGATCCTGGTGGAGGCGCCTCGAGCAACGCTCCCTTCCTTCCAAAACAAATATTCCGTGGGGCAGTGATCCCAAAAAACTCCTGAATGAAGCTCTACAAGTCCTTAAGTGCGGCATGAACCCACACTCGAGGCCAGGCTCAACTTTTGGGCACAGATTTCCACGTGCTGGGCATGCCCAGCGCTCTGGGAACAGAGCCCACGGGAGGATCTTGATCAAGACAAGAGCCAAGCTCAGCAGACTGAGCCATGTTTAAATCCAACAACAGAGATAACAAAAGTGCAGAACCGGGGTAATCCAAGGTGTTACTCATCCAGGGCTTGGGCTGGAAGCAGAGCCAGGAGCCCAGCCCAGGTGAGGAACCCGCAGTGCCTGTGCAGCTGGGCACCTTCCCAGTTCCCGTTCCCAGAGCCAGCTGTGGCCAGGACAAGGGGAATTAGGGCAGCCAGGGCTGGGCTAATAAAAACAGACCCCAGAAATGCAGCAATGATGAGTTTGGGCCGCCTCTCTGATGGGGAGAAGGAGCCACCAGCTTCCGAGAGCCCTGAGCTCCTGGGGAGAATGGCCGGGCTCAGGTGCTGGACTCGGGTACCTCTGTGGGGTTTGAGGGGCTGAAGAGCTCCTGGGTTAAAGGGGAGGCAGCTCCCACCGCAGCAGGTATCCCGAATTCCCTGCACACACCCAGGCTGGGCTCAGCACAGCTGCTCTGCAGCTGCATTTCGCTGGTGCAGCGGCAGCAGCCGGCCGGGCCGTGCAGATGGGCCCAGAGAGACTCGCTGCTTCCTCCAGCTCCTGAGCTCAGGCTCAGCTCCCATAAAGCTGGGTTTTATGGGCCTCCCCGTGAGTGTGAGCACGGCTGTGTGTGTGCAATCCCAGGGATTTACAATCCATTCAGGCATCGCTCGGGGCCAGCATTTTCAAATGCTGTATCCAGAAGCCTGGACCCACTGGGTCTTTGGGTTGTTTTAAAGCGAGTTTATTTTGGATTTGAAAACAGCTCCAGCTCTTCAGCACAAATTGACTTCCTGAGTTCGCCTGCTTCCTCCAAAGTCTTCTCCTGGCAACTCCTGCTGCTTTAGGATTTCGATACAATCCTCCAGCATCTCCTGAGGACCTTCCTCCCCCTCCAACCTTTTCTTGATCACTCCAGGGCTGTTAATTCAGTTGGCAACAAAACCCTTTCTCAAGCAAAACTAAGACAATGAGCTGTGTCAAACCTTGGAGGCTTGAATGAATCTTAATTTGCAATATTTGCCGCTTTTTTTCCTTCTCCTTTAGACTTTGGATTCTCTGCCTTTCTTTCATGGCTAGATTTCTACGCTGTCCATCTTTCTGGGCGTGTTTTATGTTTGACATTTCTTAGTTTTCCCCAGTGGAGTCCAGACTCTCAACTCAACTTCTACCTCCCCCAGCATGGGTTTACACGAGGAGAGGGGATTTTCTCAGGAGGTTTGTTCCACAGAACTCTGCTGGAAGGGCAGGACATGTGGAGAGCCGTGGGGAAACTGCGTCTCAAGGAGGCTCAGCAGGACTCTGAGCAGAACTGTCAGCAGCAGAAGTGGCTGCCCGGGGGGAACGGCTCCGTAATGAAACCAAGGTGGCCGAGCTGCTGACAGCTGCAGAGCCAGCCAGAGGAGAGGTGGGTTTGGGAGCAGAGGGGAATATTTCATCTTCTCTGACTCGATGAGTTTGCATTGGCACAAGACAATGAGGAGCAGATGTCAGCCAGAGATGCCAAACTACCCCGCACATTTTTACGGCAGAAATAACGACACTCTTTCAGACCGCTAATGTTTGCAGTTTCTCAACAGCATGGACTGATTTTTTTTTTTTTTTTTNGTGGGTTTTTTTTTTTTTTTTTTTTTTTTTTTTTTTTTTTTTTTTTTTTTAGAAAAACCCTCCTCGAAGTTCTCCAAGAATGGGTTTTAGCCAGTGCTAATGGCAGCAGCAATGATTTCACATGGGTAATCAGATCAAACCCCTTTCCCCGGGCTAATTGGACGCTGCGCTGATTCTGAGCCATCTGCATCCATCAGAGCCCACTTACCTGGGACCATTAAATGTGAATTTCTTCCCCAGACCTTTCTCATGGCCTGAGTAACTTGCTTGCCTTTCCTTTTGCCCGAGGGCTCTGCTAATTCCTAGAAATCGTACAATCATTTGGGCTGGAAAGAACCCATAAGATCATCGAGTTCCGTGTAATAATTCCTGTATTACAACAACTTTGGAAACTCTTGGAAAACTGAAGAGCTCAGCTGGGCTCAATTTCATTGTGGATGTACTTTGAATAAACAAAATCCAGGAAGTTTCAGGCCCAGAAAATGACCTATGAGCATCCAATATATTCAAGGTTAAATTGTTAAGCATTGGAAGGGAGATGGTGGAGTCCCCACCCCCAGAGAAGTTCAAGGAGTGACTGAATGTGGCACTCAAAACTCTGGAGATTGGCCAAAAGTTGATGAACTTGGAGGTCTCTTCCAGCCTAAATGATTCTGTGATATTAGAAAGTTTAGGATTTTAAGGCTGTGTTCTCATGGGTACCTGTGGAGGATTAATATTCTGGTTTGGGGTTTTTCCCTTCTTTTCTTGGCTCTGCACTTCCACGTGATCACTTAAAGCAAAACATTTTTTAAGTGTTCCCCTGAAAAATAAGATCCATCCCAACAAAACACCCCAACCACCTCAGGGGTTTTTGTGAAAACACAGAGAAAAGAGCGAATTGCTCCATGATGTCATCAGCTGAACTGCAATTCAGAAAGCTGTTTAATTTCAGGGTTTGCAAGACCTGCATTTTTCCTGGAAAGATCCTACAAATCCAGTGTCTGAACTGTAGTTACCTCTCTACAACCTGCCAGATTTTTCCCCATTAATGAGACACAGTTAAATATCCCAGCTCACCTTCCACAAAATCTATTGCGGCCTGTCCTGGAACCCAGCTCATGTCTATAAATGCATATATTATTATCTTGACTTCCTCCTGCTTATTGGCAGTGCCTGGTAATCTTTCAGTTGTGGTATGCAAAGCCAAACATGAACCAGTATTTTCCATGATGGTTGTAATTTTGGGCTGTAATTTTATCACTCCAATCTAAATCCACTTCAGAAACACCATAAACGAATTGTCACCGAGCGAACTGAGACTTCGGAGTGGTTTAGAAGAGTGATTTAATAAAAGGAAAATATAAAACAAATGTAAGCCATAATATTTTTGGCAAAAAGGTCAAATATTTCTTTCTCTTTACCTCACTTGAATGCGAGGACCTACTTCTTTTAATGCATTCCCAGCAGGTTTGTTTGTCTTGGATTATGCAGTAGCAGATAAAACATTTGTCCAGTGAGAGTTGTTTAAAAAGAACTAAAAACCCAACAAAAGCAAGGTAAACAGATTGAATCTGCCCTAATTTTTTCATAAAATACTAAATGCTAAGTGCTAAAAATATGCCCATGTTCTTGAAGCCGTTTTCACAGTTTGCAAAGCCAAACACTCCCCGAGTTGCTGTAAGTTTATTTTAGGCCCTGATCTGGATGACGGCTGCGAGGCTGCCTCACTTCATTCATATTAAGAAACAATATACAGAGGATATAAAGTGATCAACTCTGTTTACACTGAGAGCAAAAAAAAAGCCCCTTTGCATAAGTAGTAAACAGGGAATCCGGGGCTGAACACAAAAACTGCTGCTGATCATTCCTGAAAGGAACATTCCCGGCACAGGCAGCTCTGGGAAAAGCAAATTATGACAATCTCAGAGCAGGGTTTTCCAGGAGTAACCCCAAAATAACCCTCCAGAAGTCAAACATCCAAGGTTTGCAGGGGCGCTCGCAGTGACATGTGAAGGTTTCAAGCAACGGCTTTGCAGGGGGAAGGAAGGGAAAAAAAAAAATAAAGCCTCACGTTTATTCATAAAAAATTTCTGCTTCAAAACTGCAGTGGGAGCCTGTTTATAATAAACCACCAAATGATAGAGAGGCTGCTGTTTGGCACGGGAATGGCCTGGGAGAGGCTTGTATTACATTTCTCCCCCTCAGCCTCCGTGGTATAAGGCAGAACAGGCTGAAATTTATGTTCTCCTGGTACTGCTGGCCCAGCTGTGCTGCTCCAGAGACACTTCTGGCACAGGCCCCCGCCGTGCTCCACGTGGCATTTCCCTGGATTTATTGCCAGGGGTTGGGGTGAGGGCAGAGGGGCATTTCTGACTTCTTTATGGTGATGGAGGCACTTGAGGGGGCCAGGCAGACACAGATAAGTGGTCCCAGAGGCAGCTACTGACCCCCACCCTCTCATTGTGTCTCCTGCTCTGGGCCAGCTTGGTTTTTAACCCCAGACCATCATTGCTGGGCCAGGGTTATGTGCAGGTCTGGAGAAAAAATGGGAAAAATGGGAATTGCTTTCTCTTGGCAGAGTTTTTGTTGCTTTAGTTTCATTCTTTTTTCCAGCTTAGCAAGTAGAGCTGTGAGTCCCATCCATCCATCCATCATCCATCCATCCATCCATCCACCCATCCATCCATCCATCCATCATCCATCCATCCATCATCCATCCATCATCCATCCATCATCCATCATCCATCCATCATCCATCCATCCATCCATCCATCCATCCATCCATCCATCCATCCATCCATC
>VXBU01004001.1:53248-67781 GCA_013400315.1 Bombycilla garrulus
CATCCATCCATCCATCATCCATCCATCCATCCATCATCCATCATCTATCCATCCATCATCCATCCATCATCCATCCATCCATCCATCCATCCATCATCCATCCATCCATCATCCATCCATCCATCCATCCATCCATCATCCATCCATCCATCCATCCCTCCATCCTTCCTTCACCTTTTTGTCCGCTGCACATTTTCTGCCAGAGTCAGCCCAGGAGGGCTCTGTCAAACTTGCAAAGATCCAAGTCAGGAAACCCAAACTCCCCCAGGATCTTTTCTCCCAGTTCCTGAGAGGGAGCAAGCAGCTCTGCTTGTTCAGTTTCCTTTCTTTGGATTCAGGGGTTCCTCTATCACTGCCAGAGAACCAATGCAAAAGTTGTGTCCTCCAAGATTAATGGAAAAACAGGCCACAAAAATGAAAAAAAAATTCAAATTCCACGTTCAGTGTCTTCATCCCTGAATCATGTCATGGAGAGGGATCTCTTGTCCTTTCAGGGAGGTTTCTGGTCACAGCAGCTCCTGGGAAATCCGAGCTTCCACCTCCATGAGATATTTTGATACTAAAGCCAAGACTGTGTTATCAAAATATTTCATGGAGGTGGATGTTCAGGTTCCCCCAGGAGCTGGGGGTTTCACACCCACAAAAGCCACAAAATCTCCACCAGGACTGGCAGAAACCCCTGACTGAAGCTGCTGCAAAGTTTTCTCAATTTGAGCAACCACTCCAATGCCTTTTCGCTTTGCAAAACACTTTGAGAATCTCTGATTAAAGAGCTTCTCAAGAACCGGGTATTTCTATTTATTGTTATTTTACAGACATCTCCCCTGTCAGGGAAACAGTAGCAGCATGAAATACAGAGCTGGAATTGCAGTTTATGCCTTGACCCCTACAAATTGTAGTGCAACAGCCAGGAAAAGCCAGGAATCAGGCACAGAAAAAGCAAGGGAGGGAAGGTTTGTTCAGTACAAATGCATAATTCAGTCTTCTCATAATGCAGTTTCACCAGGGTACTGCCTCACAAATGCCCACAAATTCTGCTATGTGACTAAAAAACATTAATAAACATAAATGGATGCTACAGACAAAAATAAATTCTCTTTGGTGGCAGCCCAGCGCTCTGTTCGTACCAAGATGGACAATTTCTTTACATTTCTCCTTTTGTGGATTGATCTTTTCACCAGCACAACACAGAGATACTCAGGTCATCTCTGCTGCTTCTTCTTCCCTATTTTCTTTATGAGGCAATGGTCAATTAGGGCTCAAAACCAACCAGAGCTCTTGCACTCATTAGGGCTTGATCCGCTCCTGACATTTCTTGATAAATTCTCCCTTATGGTTTACAAAGAGACTCCATTTTTGAGGTTTTAAAATCATTTTTATGCGTTATTCTTCATGTTTACTCTTTGCACATCAGTTGGAAGAGGAGCACGGCTTGGGCTGTTGAACTTTGAGAACAGCTTCGTGCTAATCCCTCTTCTCTTGGATTGCCATGTTTTTAGGATTTTAGGATCATGGAATGGTTTGGGCTGGAAGGGATTAAAGCCCATCTCACTCCATACCCTGCCACGGGCGGAGACACATTCCACCTTCCCATCCATTTTGGACACATGTTGAGGTGTCCCTGTGTTTGGAATGCCAGAGAAGAGGCTGACTGGATGGGAGTGGGGTGTTTAAAATTGTATTCCAATGGGGATTTCAGTTTCTTTACGGTTTTAAATTATTTTATTCCCACTGGTCTCAAATGGAAGCTTCAGAGGAGAGGTTGTGGAAGATAAAAATGAAGGAGTGGGGAATATAGGGTGAAATGGGAAGAGAGGGACAGCAAAACCCCAAAAAGTAAGAAATGGAGGTGGGGAACATCAGAGAGAGGAAGAGGAGAATAACAACACGGGTGCCCTCTAGTCAGCACTGAGATTCCTCATCTCCAACATCTCTCGCGTGTTTAGAGATGGGCAGGACTTGGAGCCTGGCAGGCAGCCACGATCCTGAGGGAAACGATGCCCAGGAGCTTGGCACCCCACGCAGGGCCCCTCGGCCTCGCTCCGCCCAGCTGGGTCCCCCTGTCCCGCCACGTTTGGACCAGCAGCTCTGCGATGATGGCAGCGCTACCGAACGTGCCCCGGGATCTGATTTCCTTTCATGGCCAGGTGCTTTTAATAACCCGCTGCCAACTGCCAGTGGTATTGCTGCAAGTGGAATGAAAAGGGGGAAGAGAGGAAGACAAAAAGAAAAAAAAAATTAAAAAATAGTCAATGAAACAGAACAGATAATTTTGCAATTTAATTTTCCATCTCCTCTAATAATGGCACCGGTGTCATGCTGATGGATGGGACTGTTACATGCGGCCTCTCAAGATTAATTCCCCTCCTGTAACTTCAGCCGTGATTTTCCAGAGCAGCCTCTTGGCTCCCTTATTCAGTCTTCCCCCTGGTCCCTTCCCCTCTGCCTTCCCCAGGCTTCTCCTGCTCAAAGAATGTTTTGGATCAAAGCCGACAAGGAGAATCAGGCCGGGTGTCAGGGCTGCCTTTCGTGATTGCTGGAGAGACTCAGGTCCTCCTGAAGGAGAACACGGCTTTTATGTGGAAAACATCAGCAATCAAACCCTAAAATCCTCTGTTCCTTATCTGAAACTGCTGACTACTGCACAAATCCGGGGTATCTGCTCCTTCCAGGATCTCCAAGGATCTACATTTTTTCCCCGTCTTGCTTGGGCAGAAATCTCTGAAGCCCATTAAGAGTTTCACTGTAATCTGAGCTCCATATTTTCTCAAGACAGGAGATCTGGAATTTAAAGGCAAGGTTTGATCTTATCTATTCTTTATCTGATTATGGTGGCTCCACCAAATAAGATTTATCTATAAAGAAAATAATGCAATTAATGTCCCGGCTGCCCAAGTCTTTATGAAGTCTTTATGAAGACCTCTCAGATTTTGCTGAGCTCTCCAATTAAATGTAACTCTGTAAACCTGAGCGAACCAAACCCTTATCTGAGAACGTGCAGTGCTCCTAAATTAAATTTGTGGAGTTGGTGGAAAGGATTCAGGGTTGTTTTTGTGTGTGAAAGGGACACAGAGACGCTGTTCTCAGTAACCCCAATCCCTCTCAGCCTGGCAGGGAGCACACACGCCACGAACCAAAGCTGCTCCTGCATTTACGTCAGCAAGGAATTTTCTCCTCCTGGCACATTCTCTGGCATCCCACGGCTGAAAGGGCTCCAGGGAAAAGCAAACTCGCTGTCCTGGCACAGGGAGAAGGGATGCATGGGAGGGACACGTCCCAAAATTGCGCGAGCCACCAGCGGTCCTGAAGACCACGGTGTTCGTGACTCGCTCCAAGTGACAGATCCTGCAGGATCTCAGCTGGTCCAGAGGACATCCTAGAAGGATATCCCAGTGTTTGAACATCTCCAATAAATACAAAAAACCAAAGGAGTTCTTCCTCAAGCTGGGGGGTCTCTCAGGTCTCCAGAATTTTGGTGACTCCATGGAGCGTCCCTTCTGTTAAAGGGGGAAAGAGGGAAAAGGGGCACAAAAATAAGATCCTTTCAAAAATCAAGGAACTTCAGACCAGCTTCCAGCTGCCCAGCTTCCTACAGGGCAGTTCCCAGCTCTCTCCAAGCTCCTCTCCATCTTTTCTTTTCCACCTTCTCCTCCTTTGAGATGCAGGACTGCAGGGAGCTTGGAAACTCCACAGTAGTGGGGCAAGGCTGGAAAAGAGTGGAGGGACAATCTGGGAGTGCCATTCCTCTGCAAACTGGGTCATTCAGGATCCACCTCTGACATCATCCTCAGTTTTTTGGGAAATCCAAGTCAGGCACAGCCTGAGGTGGGAAAGGTCAGCAGGACTGGGCTGGAAGGGGAGGTTCCACCACGAGCAGGTTCACCATGAATGGGTTCATTCACCGCAGCTCTGATTGCTGGCTTTGCTCATCCCTGCAAAAGCAAAATATCGCTGCTGGCTGATCTCACCCGCATTATTTCCAAACTGCTTTTCCTCTGAGTTACTTGGGTTTGGACTCAGTCTGAAAAAAATTATTTGTGCACCAAGTCCTGGGGTTTCACTTTATCAGCTGGCTTCAGAGCCTCCCAAGCTGAATTTTGGCTGCAGCAACCTCCAAGATGGAAAAATGTGTTCCTGTCCTGAAATCCATCTTAGCCTCTTGTTCATTCAAGATGCTGATGGGAAGAACTCTTCCCATGAAATAAAAAAAATTGAAATAAAGTTGTTTTGAAATTTGTACTGTCAGGAAAAACGGCACTCAGAAGTTCACACACCTGTTAGTTGCTATTTTCAAATACCATTTATATGGGGTTTTTTTGTTTGGTTTTTTTTTTCTAATTTCAGAAACCCCTGGAAAATGATCCTTCTTTCTTGATCGCCTTTATCTAAGCCTAATTTCCTAATTTCTCCACTTAAAACTCCATTTCACAGGATTAATGTTCCTGGTCTTTCTGGTTGTTCACCTCCCTGCCCCCATCTTCTTTGTTCGGGGAAGACCATCAACAAAATTCCTTTCTTGTTAGTGAAAGTCTATTTTTTTAATAAACATTGCCTGGAATATACATCTTTTTGTTTAAAAATGGTGATGCTACTTAATAACAAATGCTGAGGCCTCAACAGATGAACATTACAACCCTGGCTGGAAATAATTTAAAGCAACATCACCAGATGTGCAGAGCAGGGGCAAATCCCAAATTCACTTTGTCACAGCCACATGGATTAAGTGAATATCTGACCTCAGAAAGGGCTCCTCACTTAGCAGGGCCAGATCCTCAGCTGATCTTCACATCACGGCGGGGAACGGATTGAAACTGAAAGGGAGCAGGGTTAGATGGGATTTTGGGGAGAAATATTTCCCTGTGAGGGTGGGGAGGCCCTGGCACAGCGTGCCCAGAGAAGCTGTGGCTGCCCCGCATCCCTGGAAATGTCCAAGACCAGGTTGGATGAGGTTTGGAGCGCCTTGGAGTAGGAGAAGGTGTCAGGGTTGGAATTGGATGGACTTTAAGGTCCCTTCCAACCCAAACTTTTCCATGATTCCATGATCCCCTTTATTTTTACTCCTGTTACCTCCTTCACTTTATCCCCGCTGATGTCCAGGTTGGCTGAAGCCTCCGTGGTGGCTCAGGGTGACTTTGAAGGGCCTGGCCACCCTGACATGGTGAGTGATAACCTGGGGACCCTCAAGAAAATCCAGAAGATGCAAACCCCACCCTTGGTCACAACCAAGCCTGTCTAGACCTGGATCTGACCCCGCTCTCCTCTGACATGAACATCTTCACCTCAAACTTTCATGTGGATGAAGAGCCCAAAAGCTGGAATCACTCGCCCCATCCCACACCTCTGGGGTGCCATGGGGTGCCTCAAAGAGCTCGCCCACCTCGAACCCAGCAAATCAGATCCGTGCAGGGAAACTGAAATTTCCATTCCTTGTGTAAACACCGCGTATCTCTCACACAGTGTCCGTAAAAATGCGGGAAAGTGCAAGCTCAGCAGCTGGAACGGGCCGGGTACCTCGGCGCAGGGAGCAAATCCCAGGTGGTCTCTGTCACGGGAGGTGATTTATGGGAACTCTCTCCCTCTCGGGCTGCTTTTATTTAGTCAGTGGGAGTTTGACAGCCCAGAGGTCACAGACACTCCAGTCACTCGTGGTTTCTCTACTGAAATGGAGAAATGCCTGCGGGGAGGGGAGAGGGGGGACAGGATGGGACGGGGAGAGCAGAACGGAGCTGAATGCACGCTAGTGTCAACCCCTGGAAAAACAGCAGGTCCATAAATAGTAAAGGCTCTGCAAGACGAGGGGCGATGAATGGTGCCTTAATCACAACTGAAATGTCAGGGGAGGAGGGGGAAGGGGCCTGTATTTATTCTCTCTTGCATGAGATTTCAAACCAGAGAGGCAGCATCCTTGGGGAGCTCACAGTGAAGTTTTGCTGTGCATCCAAGGAAGGAGCCTGTCCAGGCTTCTCACAGCTTTTTTTTTTTTTTTTTTTTTTAAACCATGTTCAACTAAAATTTTGGAAAATGAGTTCATGGCGCTGCTCCTTTCTTGCTTCTGCCATTCTCTTTGGACTCAGGCAAGACAGTTCAGATAAATCCTTGCCTCGGTTTAATCAGGTTGTGGGAGGGCATCTTGAGACATCCTCAGAGATCTCCAGGGGGAGGGAAGGTTCAGCAAGGAGGAGCAGCAGATCCCAAAGAGCAAATCAAGGGAAGAGCACCTCCAAAATCCTTCATACTTGAGGCAGTTCCACTTCCTCTGAGATCCAGAGCCTGGGACATTGCTCCACCCTCCCTTTCCACGCAGGGCACGTGTTCCCTTAACTTTGTCTTCATTAGAAATGTGTCATTGGTGATCTCAGCGGTGCCTCCACACGGAGCCAGGATAACGCTGTTGGCTTTCCTGGAGCTGGGCTGGATTTACATCAAGGTGGATGAGATCAGTCTGTCAGCCTCCCTGGCAAGCTCCCTGGAACGTGGTTACAATTTACTCTGCTCCCTGAAAAACTCAACTTTTGGCCAATGGCTTCCCCTCCCCTGTAGATTGAGCACATCAAGGTCACCAAATTCCAAATGTCCTCCAAAGTCTCGGGGGTCATGGTTTGATTTCATCCTGGATGTTTTGTGCTAGAAGAAAAATAGTCTGGGTTTTGTTTTCTAAGGTTCCCAGCCCAGGAAATGCAGGAAGCTGTTCAGTTCAGATTTTTCTTGTGTGATAGATCAGCTTTTTAATCCATCTGCTGATACAATGCTCAAGTATAATTTGACTTTCCTAGGGGAAAATCAACAGCTGGAATAGTTACAGAAAAAAGAAAAAATGCTTTTCCCAAGAAAATCTCCCCTCAAGTTCATAGGAAATTGCAGTGACCTACAAAGCACAGAGTAAGAGTTGATTGGGCTGGAAGGGTTTGAGACGGCTGTTGGAGCTAATTTTTCCCCAAGGAAGAAACAGTTTTGCCTGCTCTGTGAGAGAGACCTGCTCCAGGGGAAGGGATTTGGACTTTAGCCCGTGGGCAGCCCTGGCGCAGCCGGGGAAAGGAAGGGCAGTGAGCAGGGAGGAATGTGACCAGCCTGAATCAGGCACTGCTCCCCCAGCAGCATCACAGAGATGATGAAACACCGCAGGACCTCCTGATAAAGAGGATTTCACCCGTGTAATCCCATTACAGGGGACCTGCTGGATGGTTTGTGTCACATGAAGACAGGGAACAGATGAAGGGAGATCCCCCGAGAGCACCTCGGCATTTTTGGGAGTGGAGAAGTGTAAAAAAAGCAGGAATGACTCAGTCCGTGTGGACAAGGGCTACTCCTGGCTCTTGGCTGAGGGACATCCCTCCTGCTGACGCCAGCACGGGAGCCATGGGACCCCAACCAGATCCTGAGGTGAATAAACCAGCACAACAAATCCTATTTCCAGTTTGCGATTCTTTGCTCACACCCTGTGCGTTCATCCAGAATGTCATGATTTCTCTGGTTTTGGACGGAGGAACAGTGGAAAAATATGGATTATATCATTATAAAACATATAAGTTTCATGACTCACACCAACTCCTGTGTGATCAGTATTTCTGAAAATGGAGCAAATTATTTAAGTGCTCAGTGTCCACTTTAAGCTCCTTACAAGCAGCCCTTTTAAAAAACTCTTGCCCCTCCGTGTTTTTTTGCTCACTGAGGTGTTAAATAAGAGATGCTCTTCAAACAAACTAATCCATCCAGGGGAAAATACACAAAAGAAAGTCTCTGGAATGACACTTCCCTCTCCCCGAGCCCGTCAGAAACGCCGCCCGTCTTCCCCCCCCGCGCCATCAGCCGGGGAGAAAAGGATGAAGTGGGAAGGTCTCCGGCTTGGCAAAACAGCTGCCGCAGACTTGAAAGGCGAGGGGCAAGGTAGAGAGGCCTGCCCGAGATCACAGGCACTTGTGGGCAGATAGGATCTGCGGGAAGTGAAGACAAGGTGTGAGAAGTCTGCTCTTTCTTGTATCATCGCAAGGGCCCTTTTTTGAAGATAAGCCCCTTCTCGGGGGGGACGGGGAGGTCTTTGCACTTCAAGGGCGGGCGCGTTTCCACCTTCCCTCTGTTTGTTTTCTAATTTTCTTTTCACTCTCACGTCGGGCTCTCGGTGACCCTCTCTCTCAGCAGCATCACCAGCACCTCTCCCCGGGGCCCCGCAGACAGGGGTTAAGAGGCCTCAGAGGGAAGGGAGTTTGACAGGGGGATCTGGAGGAGACAGGCAGGGGCTCAGGTGGACGGGATGGGGGGGAGGGAAGGCGAGCAGGGAAATGCCGAGACACCCAAATGTGCTTCAGAGCGGCGACCGCCCCAGGGAGGGACCAGGGGAGAGGGCCTGGTCACCTTCAGGATTTTTAAACACCACCCCTACTTTCAGAAAAATTCTTCTTCTGTACCCACACAAGTACAGAAGAAAATCGTGGCAGGGGAATCTGAAGGGAATTCAGAGAAAAATCCACAAGTGTGGCACCTTTTTTTGGTGAGGAGCACTCCAAGCTCGTTGCGTTCAAAACCAAAATCTTGGTCACCTTCTACCACCTCTCTTCGCAAATTGGAACTTTTCATGTTCAGTTTCCACTACCCAAAAATCCTACAGATTTTCCTCTCCTTTATGAAACAGCTGAGGGAAACCCTGCAAATGCTCCACAGGTAAAAGGATGCTGGGTTTGGTGTGAGCCCTGAGCAGCCAGCAGGAACTCAACTGCCAAAAACAGCCTCTTCTGCTGAACATTTTTGTTCAGGGATCTTCTGGAGATTTGGGATGCGTGGCTGGCAATGCTTTCACACAGGAATGATGTTCAACCTCCGTTCTGTGGCATCCAAACCAAAAATCAGCAGAGAGCGAAATCCAGGTGTGGTTTGTCTGGGTTGGGCTGGTGACACAAAACACAACCAAGTTCAGGAAACAAACGAGCCAAGGGAACAGAAGGGAGCCCTGCCAGGGAGAAAGAGGGAAATGAAGTGGGCAATGTTGGTGATTTCCCACTTAACTCATCCCACATCTCCCAGCCCTCCCTGTGGATCCCCCACCCCAAACCCGTAACGCGACCGCACGTCTTTTCCTCAGCTCTTCCTTCCTCTGCCTCCAATCCCTCACGGCTCAAACGAGCGAGCTCGGGGGGTTTAGGAGCAGAAAGGGGGGATTTCAGGCTCGGGACACGCCTGGCAGCCCGCGGGGCCGGGCAGGGACCTGCCGCTGCCCGTGTCAGGTTGTTGTACAAACATCACCTCCCGCAAGGCCCCGGCCGGTCCCCAAGTCAAGCACTGGAGACAGTTTGCCCAGTAGTTTGACCTCTCACCTCCCCTTTACTAAATAGACCTAATTACTGCGTTTGTCTGTCATTTAAGCAACAAATGACTCCATTGAGGTCATCTGAGGGAAGCTGGAGTTCTTAGCTGTCATCTCGGGAGAGCTCGGCTAATTTTATCCTGCTGGGGAAGGGAGCCCTGTGAAATTTTGCTGGAGGGCTCGGTTACAATCGCGGTTTCCTGGGAAGGGTTTGGTGACACGCTGCTCAGGAAAGCGAGGCACGGCCCCGCCAGCTCCTCCTGGTTCCCGATCCTTGGGGATTTTCCAGGAGAAATCTTAAAGGAGAAAGTTTCTGGAGCCAGCAGGAGCAAAGCAACCAGAGCAGAGCAAAGCATAACACTAATAATTATAATTATAATAATAAAAATAAAAATAATCAGTATGATAATCATAATCATAATAAAACCCAGTAATTATACGGTAAAGCCATAATGATAATAATCGCACCAATAATATTAATATTGGCAATAATAATAGTAATAGTAACAGTAATAATAATAATAATACTGTCTCAGGCAATTTTCTCTTCTAAATCCAGATTTTCCCACTGGAAATATCAATACTCCCAGCGTGCTGACAACCTTTTGTTCAGCCACAAAAAGAGCCAGAAGCTGCAGATGAATTTGTTTCAGCGGCTTTTCCTCCGCAGTTTTCCGTCCTCACAGTTCTGATGGCTCCCAGTTGGGTGCTTTGTGGGGAACAGGCAAAATGGTGATGAAAGGGGAGGTTAAGGCTGAAGAAAACTCAAAGAAACCGAAATGTGTGCATGGAAGGAGGGGGCGAACCTAAAAAATGGGTTTGGTTCCCCTCTGCCTGCACGCACAGGGATCCCAGAATGAATTGTGGGGAGGGAAATATATCTACTTCCACCAAGAATTCCTGAAAGTGCTCCTGTGTCTATTTGGGAATGGTTTGGGTTGGAAAGGACATTAAAGCCCATCCAGCCATGGCAGGGACACCTCCCACTGTCCCAGGGTGCTCCAAGCCCCATCCAGCCTGGCCTTGGGCACTGCCAGGGATCCAGGGGCAGCCACAGCTGCTCTGGGCACCTGTGCCAGGGCCTCACACCCTCACAGGGAAGGATTTCTCCCTAAAATCCAACCCCAACCTGCTCTCTGCCAGTTTGAAGCCAACCCATGAGCTCAGGCACACTCTCTCTGGTAAGAGCATTTAGAAGTTGTGCCAAGGCTCTCATTCCTGCTCGGGGAATATCCCTGCACTCCCAGGGGCTTCACCTCCAGGGTATCTCTGACAAAGATGTTTGTCTAGCTTGGCCCTTTGGCTGCGTCTCCCTTCTGCGTGCAGCTCCTCCTCTGGCTCTTCTCTGAGGTGTTGGGTGTTCCCTGGCTGTCCTCACCTCGCAGCCCATCCCCACCGTGCCCTCCTCTGCCCCTCAGGTTTAAATCCCGGCCTCTGGATCTGCCGTGATCCCACCTTCACTCCTGCCTGGCCATTCGAACGGGGACCTCCCTGCTTCCTGCCAGGCCCCTCCTCTGGGTGTGAGGGGTCCCCCTTTGAACATCTGCAAAACATCTCCAGGCTCCTCAGCCCCCTCTGCAAAGATCTGCAGCTCCGTGGTGCCTCGAAGACAAAACAAAACATGACAGCAGCCGGGATTGTTGTTGTTCCCATCGCGCTAATGTCAACTGAGCGCTTCCTCCCGCTGTCGCCGTCTGTCTCCAGCCATCTCCAGCGTCTCCTCTGCTCCACCACCCTGCCAGGGAAATCCAGCTCGGCCTCTGGCACTCACAAAAATCACCCCTGTGTGAGGGAAACACCTTGCTTGGAGCTGCTCTGAGGGATCAGAGCTGTCCCGCTCCTAGAGAAAATAAAATGGGATTTTATCCCAACAGCACAGGGGAGTCCTGGTGCCCACCTGGGGCAGAGCCAGGAGGGGCTGGAGGCTCAGCAGAGCCTGTCCCTCCATCCAGAGGGGAATCCTGGAGGGAGCAGCCCCGGGGAGGTTTGAAAGGCGAGAAGATGGTGACGGATCGGGCGCGCTCGGAGCGCTCAGTCAGCCCCGTCTTTCAGCAGGGCTTAGATTAAGTCTGTCAAACTCAAATCTTTTCCTCCTTCTTCTCACTCCCCCTTTCTCTGCTGACACAATGGAGCAGCAGCACTCAAAGCGTGTTCCATCAGCAAACCGAGGTGCTCTTTGCAGTGCAGAAAGGCAAAAAAACCCTAAAAAAGGCATTTAAATTATTGTATTTTTGCTTTCCTGGTTGGTGATCCTTCCAGGGATTTGTTTTCTTTCTACAAGCCAAATTTACAGCATCCGGAACCGCTGTGGAAAGAGTTAAAATGATCTTGTGGTGTTATCTTTGTTGGGAGGTGTCCTGCATTGTCCAGGTTGACTGGAGCAAAATAAAACCAAAATTGAGTTATTTTGTTGTATATAGCAGTGTTTTTTGGAGCACCTCACTCCAGTCTGTGGGGAGGCTGTGTTCCCCCTAACAAAGTGTTTTTTGGAAGGAGAGAGGAGCCCAAACAAAACCCGGCCCCGCTAAAGCTTTTCATGTGCAAATCACAGAAGCAGGAAAATAGAGACGGGACTTTATCGTTAGCCCGTTGCAAAATTTAAATAAACATAATTTCTTATGCTCCAAGGAGATTTTGATGAAAAGGTGAATGTTATTACAGGTGCTTAAAGGCTTTTTAAAGCCTTATATCACGACGTGGGATGAAAATGGATTGAAAGAGACAGGGAACATTGGAATAACATCCTCCTGTAGTTCCTCCACTGACAGATCCCTGTTTCATCAGGATTTTCATAAGGTTGTTTAATTTTGAAACACAGCCTTCAATTTCAGAGCTGTTCACCTGAAACAGAAGGATTTTCTCTGGTTTTCAACCCAATTTTTTCTCCTGTGCCCTCAATCTCCTCTCCTCCCTTCCCCTCTCCATCACCCACCAAGAGGAGCATCCTGAATCCACGTCAGGGGGATGAAGCAACACCGAATTCTCTTCCTTCTTAACGAGATGACAAATTCTGTTTAGTTTTTGGCATCTCTGTGCCGACAAAAAGGTCGCTCTTCATTGATGTGTTTTCGTAGGGTGTTTGGAGAGACGCTGGAGGAGGCACCAACACCTCCCAGCACTGGAATGGGGAAGAGGAAAAGCATAAAAGATATTGCTGTGCATTAAAAAAATATATAAAAAGGTTGCAACACCTCACCGAGTTCTCAGGTTTTAGTTCAAGGAAAATGCGTACAACTACAGCCACCACAAATTCCAGCAGCTTGGGTTGGAGGAATAAAATCTGTTTGTTGTGGAATGGCACGTGGAGGTTGTTTGTGGAGACAGGTCAGCGTGGGACCATCGAGTAAAAGCCTAAATTGTGACCGAAAACACCCAACCCAAGGAGCCATGGTGAGTTTATTGGTTTGAGCTGAGGATGGGTGAAATCAGCTCCAGGCTTTTCAGGAAAAATAAATATCTATGGGAGCGAATTGTCAAAAAAAAAAAAATAAGAGAAATAAAACAAAATAAAGAGTGTGGTGGAGCCTTTGAGCCAAGCAGTGGGAGTGCTGACCTTCTGCTGTCTGTGTACCCTTCCTGAATAAATATTGCTGTCGTGCACAGATAAAAGATTATTTTTATAACAAAATTAGCTTCTCTCCCATTCTCCGCTGGTTTTGCTTTCCAGGCAAAACACTGAATTTCAGCTGAATGAGTAAGAGGAAGCATCCCAATGCCCAAAAATTAAAAGAAAAGCCTGATAAAAGACATGGAAAAAGAGATTATCTGTGTATTTCTTCTTGTTTTTTGCCTCATTTCCACAGATCTGATTGCTGCACTTGCCTGGTTTTGTATTTGTCTCTTGCCTCAGCATTTCTGTGACAGTCCCTTGGTGGACACAGGGCTCGATCCCAAATGTGCTGACCCTGGGTGCTCATCCCCCACCCCACATGGAGATCACAGCTGGGAATGGGGATTTCCCTCCCACCTGGCGGTGAAAAGGGACCTGCAACGCTCAAACATCCTCTTCTGGACACGAGTGAGGACAGGACGAGTTCTGGAGCGGGTTCCAGGTTCTGGATTTCCCCCGGCCAAGGTGCCTTTTCCCCTGGGTGTTCCTTCAGCGGAGATGAAGGAATGGAGTTAAATCCCCTTTCCTCCAACAGCTCTGTCCATCTCCAGGGCGCTTGAGGACAAACATTTCCACCCCAAGGTCTCCATTCCACTCACCCTGGGACAAACACCAACCCGTGCCACCCCACTTCCTTCTGGTTAACACCAAAACTCTGGGAACACTGGGATTTCTTTTTCCTGTGTGGAGGAACATGCATTAAAAGCTGAAGCAAAGGACACCGATTCCCCAACAGCATCCCTGAAAACCACAGCCCACGTCCAGAGGAAGCTGCTGAGCGCTGCTGGCTCTCTTTGCTCCAGCTGAGGACCGTGTACCCCATTTCCTCACGGCTGTCTCCTCCTGGCTGGGCATTAATCACATCCAGCTACCAGCTGCACACCTCTGACTTCCTTCAGACCATGCCAGGGATATTTTGAGCTCATTTTTAAGGGATTCGTGTCCTTTTAAACTCCCTTCACTTCAGAAATCCCTTGCAAGCCAGAGAGGCAACAAATGCCGCCGCTGTTCTCGCGCGGGGGGACCCGCGGCGGTCGCCGGTGGTTTGCCTTGGGTCAATAAATGTCCTTCCCTCAGCGTTTGAAGTGCTCCCAGGGGAAGAGCGAGGTGAGGTGATTTTGTTATCCCAGATACCCAGGGAGTTTTTCCAGGGATGAGCCCGGCGTGTCCGTGTGTACCCGGAATCACACGCAGCACATGAAAGGCCCCGTTATGAGTCCCAAACTGAGGCAAACCTCCTCTAGACCTCATTAAGATTGGGGCCGGACTTGGCTCCGAGGTTCAAACTCCATCTGCTGCCCTCAAAAGATCTTTGTTAGCCGTGTTTTCGTGTCGTGGGGCTGAGGGAAGCTGATACAGAGAGAGAGAGAGGTTTTGGATCTGGGCTGCTCCCAGGTTCCATTTGAAATTTGGGGTAAATCAGCAGCAAAAGGGTCTGGGTTTACTGGGGTGTGTTTAGGAGACGCTTTCCCTGATGTGAGGCTGTAGCAATTCACCCTTTTAAGAGTTTTCTCTGCTTCCCAGCTCCAGTGCTGTGCAATAAGAATTTCAGATGGATTTTGACGACTTTCTCCCCTCAGATTCAGCACAGAGAAGAAAACCAGCAGGGGAAAAAAAAAAAAAATTAA
>VXBU01004004.1:0-26524 GCA_013400315.1 Bombycilla garrulus
TTTCTAGAGTCTCTCTTTGGGGTATATGAAAGTTCCTAGTATAAAATAATTCAATTTAGGACTAAACTGCATCATATGCCTGAAATATAAAAAAGTTTATTAGCTCAGAATAAAAATTGTGAAAAATCTTATCATATGGTATCCTTTGTAAGCATATCTAGCAAGTGTGAATAAAGAATCAGAAAAAATTAAAAACGCAAAGACACTTCTTTCAAATGCCTAATTTGCTTATAGATTCACACATATTTGAGGAGACTCCTTAAAAACTACAGTAACTTTTTCAGTTATAAAGACTTGTTTTGTACCAATGAAAGTTGGAAGATGACAGTCACAACTGTTCCCATGAAATGTTTTCAGCTNACCTTTATTTACCCCATTTCCCATTTTGCAACATTCACTGTATTTCACAGACTTATGAGAAAATGCTATACATTCTAAATAAATAGGCCACAGACTGGTTCCTATTTAATTATGGTGAAATTGGTGAGGACTCCTATCCAGGTAAAAATGAACAAATAGACAAATCTTGCATGTTATCGCAATCTGATACTGTATTGATATATTACAAATTCCGCGGTTCATTATTATTTTCACAATTCCTCCAGTAGTTAATATATTAAAAACCTATTATATATGTACATAGTACTTAATAGAAAAAATTCTTAATGGAAATTTCAGAACACCCTTATATACAGCATTAGCTGCTAATTTACTCATTAGTAATAATTTGTGACATCAGTTAGACTGATAATTTTTACAAGTAATTCTTTCACCTTAATTCTAGCCTGCACTTAGAGAAGACCTGCACACTGGTTAGAGAGAAAAGCTAATTAGTTTTTATTTCTACAACAAGAAGAAATAATTCGTATTTATGGAACCTGCATAAAGAAACTCCTAAGTTAACAAGTAGTATGTTCCTAAAAGCTCTTGTTTGTCAGTCACAAGCTGTGAAATTTTTGTTTCTCACTGTGAACCTCTTAAAACTGCCCCTGCCTTAATATCCTTCAGCAAGAAGAACAGCAACAACACAATTTTCAGATGCCATCATATGCTGAGCAGCTGAATAGTTTTATTATCCTGTGAATGAAAATTATCACTTTTGTATCTTTCAACTATTAAATGCATTTCAGCCATGCCAGTGAAGTCCAGCTGAACATCTTGTTCCATTTGGTTCACAGAAGATATTTCTAGGTACTTACACAAATTTCCCAAAAGTCTGGGTAAAGGAAATCAAGCCATTTTACTTTACAGGCATCACAACATCCTCTTAAAAACCCAGCCCCTACAAAACTCATAAAATCTTGATAATATAATTAAAACTCTCATCTCCCCACCTTCTTTCTGTTACATGTATTCTTCAAAAAGCATAATCACTCAGAACAAAGGACTGTTTTTTGAGAGTAGTTTCTAGTTGGTTCTTCGGGGGTGTTTTTGCAATTATTTAGCAGTCACCTCCTGTTCCCAACTTTCAATCTGCCAGAGTATACCCACCCTACAGATTTAGTAAGCAGCTCAAAAAAATTAAAATATCACTTGTTGATGTCCAAAGGAAGTTATAAAAAGTCAGCCCTATTTATTATATTTTCAAATATCCTGCAATGCACAGTGTCAGTGTAGTAGGCTGACCACTAGGTTCAATCTTCCCTGAAATACAAAGTCAAATTACAGACGTACAAGTAAGGCCTCACAAGCAGAATATGTAGGTTACATTTTCCAAAAGATCTAATGTTAAAATAGCACATATTTAATGTGTACCTCTAAGCTCTGCAAACCTTGTTACCAGCTCATTTCATTGTGGATTATGTATGCTATTTTAGAGACAGACATTATCTGAGCCCTAGGGACATCGGAGGTATATGAACTAACACAGACTGTAGCAGACGTTTATTTGCCAACCAATATCATTCGCACACACACATGTTCATTTTTAGCTCATAATAACTGAGAGAAAGAAAAAGGCTTTCACAAATATAAAGTAGCTATGTGGAGAAAACAGCGAAAAAAGCCTTTTACTAATAGCATAGATCAATACATATATATTTGAGGTAGAAAGAGATGAAGAAGTATTTACCGCTGGTTTTTATCTATTAAAACTGTTGCAGGCAACCTACTAACAGCTTAAGCTAGTTCCACGACAAGTTATTGGGACACAGTGTAAAACTTGGACCAACCATTAACTACTACTGCCCTATCAGAGCAATACAGTGCTAAGCTTAACAGGAAGACAGGGTTTACAAGCTATCACAGTCTCATAGATCATCAGACTAAATGAGAAACCTCCCAATGCCAGGGCTACTCCCACACCCATGCCCTCTTTCCTTCATTCTTCAAGCTGGGTGCACAGCCTTAGCTATCAGAGCTACATATGCAGTAGCTTAAATACAAAACTTAGCCTTCATTTAAATACCACTACAGAAAACAAAATTGGTATGCGTTTGCTCCTAAATCTCCCCTTACTTACTCCACAGTCTCTTCAGTTGTTTCTACACAAAAATTCTGATTTATATTACAGTTCAAGAAAAGATAATCAGAATGTTTGTTCTAGTATTTGACTAACCCGAGCACTGAAGGATGCAGGCATATGACTAAGTAATACGCACTATCCAGCAAATGCAAGGGAGGGAAAGAACTCTCCCTTTTTTTTCCCCATGCCTATAGGAATGTCAGCACTATTAACCCACTGTTCATGATATTAACCCAACTGCAGAATGCTTTCAAGTCATAAACCAGCACATGTCCAAATGCACAATACAAAACAAAATAAGTATAAGCTTGTGTCTATACATAGTATTTATTACAAAAGTATATGTAAAAGCTAGGTGGGACTTAATTTACCTGAGTTAGAAAGAGGACCTTGCTAGTAAATCCAGTACTAAGCCTCCTTTCAGCAGCAAATAAAAAGCATGAAGCCTCTTGAATCTGAAAGGTTAGTGATGTGCATCACTTTATCCTCCAGGAATATTACATAACCTTGTCATATTCTAATTTAATTTAATGAAAGGAAATTCTGCTTCAGAGCTCTCTACTGCTTCTTTTACAAATTTTTATGTCTGCAGACTGCATATGAATTATTTGGTAACTGAGAGCTGACGCTCCTTTTCAATGCGCAAAGTAAAAGCAGTGAATTTTAAAATGCCAGGCAAGCTGATCTCTTTCCAGAAGAGTTTTGCTCCATGAGAAAAGTAGAAATAAACGAGACACTACAAATTTCAATTAGGGACTTGGGATATCTGGGTTATGACTAGACAGATGACCTTTAGAAGTGTTTCAGTCTTACTAAAACCCTCAAAATACAGGTACCAAGATGAGGAAGTATAAAATTGGAGCACTGTAACAACAACATGAAACTTCCACTAATATTTTACTTATCTAAAACCAACAAAATGCATACCTTGCCATTCATACACAGAGCAAACTGCTGATTACTGACTGTGAAAGCGAATCAACTGTCTAGTAATAATACTGACTCTACATACTAATATGATTCAGTGTTATGCTTGACAAAGCATCTACATAAGCAAATTTTTATAATTCCTATTCAAGCAGAAGTATGCTTGTGTCTAATCAAATCTCACAGCCCATATGCACATATGCAATATGGGGCATTAAGGGGTTCAAGATGACTTTCTACTTGCAGAACAACATTAGGAGATGACATGACTTCACATAAGCATAATTTATTGAGCTAAACTGGTAAAAATATGACAGTATCGTTAAGGTTGCTTTAAAATATTAATAATTAGAAAACTTAGTTAGTAGAGACCCATAAATCTCTTTCCTTCTTTCCTTGCTTCATCCCAAAACTTGACCAACACTTCCGTCTAAACCAACATTTAGCATTTATCTACAAGAATCAATTACAAGAAACCTAAATTAGATGTCCAGCCAAGTAGACAGAATACGTACTCCCGTTACCAGCAAGCTCTGTGAGCTATGCAATGCAGCCCACCTTCAGCTGTACTGTAGGACAGGTTAGCATGGCCTGCAGGATGATGCATTGCTGATGCACAAGCAGACATTCATAAACTAGGTCAGAAAACTGTTTATAGATTTTAAAAAAGATTCAGTGACTAAAGGCCCCAGCGGATTGTCCCAGTTCCTTGCCTACAAGTCACTTACGATACATCAGTGTGGTTAGCAACAGCACAAGCAGGCTGCTCTGGGATATGGCTGTGCTGACACAAAAGCACTGATTAGAATGTATTTACACTGGCAGTATTTTTGATACTGTATATTTTCAGTCCTACCGTGTGTAAGTCCTGCTGTAAATGTCAACAACATTTTGTTGCTAAGGACAAAGAGCTGCAAAAATGTAAGAAATACTGGCTATAAGGTGCTCAAGGTTTATCTGCTCCATGAACTTCTACAGGAGCTAAACTGTTCTAGATTATCTCTAGTAAAGTTATGCCAGCATAGATCTGAAGCATACTAACGCACATAAGAATATGAGAACTAAAACATCATACAAAGATATGTACAACAGAGGTGTTGCCAGATCACAGATTTGATTTAAAAGCAGAAACATAACCAAAATAAACATACCGCCCCATAAAGGTAAACCTCAAAACACTTGAAGTTCATTTCTGTTTTAATTGTGATATGTAATAGCACTTCATACAATGACATCTGTTCTGCCACCTATACCTAAGATCACTGAAAATACAATTATTTGGTGTCCTGTATATCAGTGTAGCATTTCACTTGCTTTTTAAGAATCTTGCATGTTTAGTCAGATTACTTCAGTGATTTTTTAATACAATTTTCACATCTAAGATAATCCCAACCCACAGTGCTGTGCCTAGCTTACATTTATCTCATCTATCTCCCAGTAATTGCATTTTCTGTTCTTCCGTCTTTAACATAAATTTATTCTTTTAAAAAGAAATACCAAGAAATAGTAACACTACATATAAATGATGTTCAGTGAAGAGCATACTATTAAAAGGACATATGACTTTGCAGGACGAAATAAAGCCCTTTTTCTTATAATAGAGAAAAAAATGCCCTGTCATAGATATTTTCATTCTGAAATCTCTATCATAATTGGAAAGCAGGATTCATGCCCATCTTTAAAAGAAAAGTAGAAATTACTAAAATGTAACTACCAACAAGGAGCTTTCCTTTTCAGTTCATATCTAAGTAGTATGAAGAAAACAAATTATCTGAAGTTTAGTCTACAGAGCTAGAACTGGAAGCCAAAAGCACTGAAAGTGGCAGCTGGCTCCTGGACAGAGGAGAGGGCTGACAGCCAAAATTTAGTAATTCTAATCCCATCTCTGTTAATTGCTTGCTGTTTAGCTTCAGGCAAATTACTTAACCTCCAAGTCTCAATTTACTTAATTCCAGGATTATGCGACTTACATTATGTCACAAAACATAGGGAGGAGTATGACTTGTTACTGCCACTGTATTTACAAAATTTGTATAGGGATTTGTGCTCATGCATGGAATGAAGTGTTCCAGTTTTAGTCCTCTCTACTCACTGCATGGGTAACACTTCTATCAGGGCAAAGAAAACAAAAATGAACAAACAAACCACACTCAAATCTAAATATAAAGTGTCAGTGGAAATCAGTAGCTATTTGAAAAACTTACTAGTCTTTGAGAACTGCAGTCATCTCCATATCAGTATTGCAAATTGTTGGTTTAATTAATACTCTTTTCTCTACGGAAATGAGCTCACATTGCACAAGTGTACTGAGTAAGAATTGCTCATTTTGACACTAAGAGATATGTACTCAAAGGAGTACACTAAGGGATAGATACTTCTATAAATGATAACATATTATTTCAAAATTTTCAAAATGTAAAATCCTGCATCATAATTCAAATCCAGCTGTATATGATTAATATTATGTGTGTCCATTTAAGTAATAGAATGGAATGCTTTACTTACAAAACCCTGTTAATTATATCAGTCACTTAAAATATTAATATAGATAACAGTAGATATGCATACATATATTTAGATATAATATGCATATTCATAAATTGGAGATTTAAGGAAATTGTATTTTCCATACCAAGCTTCAGCAACCTCTTGAAAGTATACTTAAAAATGGCTGTTTGTTTTGTGAAGAGAATTGAGAACCTTTGCTGTCAACAAATTCAAATTTCTGTATGTCTGAATCTCAATGTCCTAGACAAAATGTAGAAACTATCATGCGAGCAACCATTGCACTCCATCATCAAAGCCACTATCTGCTCACAGAAAGAATATGAAAGGTAGAATAAAATCTTAGCTGTTTCAAAACTTAATTTTTCTCAGAATTTTTTCCTTCTGAATATAAAAAGACAATCAGAAATTAACTTCTAACAACAAAACTGAAGCTACTGACAAAAATCCATGTGAAGTTAAGATTACTGAAGCTGGGGATACAACAAATACAGGAGGTCATCACACTGAACACAAAATGACTAATATCCTCAAATATCCAAATATAAAATTAATTGGGCCGTGGAAAGACTGCAATAAGAAATAAGATTTAAAAAAACTCATTTCATAATAAAGAATAAAAAGAGAAGCAGAAATTATTGGTCAAACAGAGCAGAAGGATAACCTAGGCCAAGATGAATCTCAGGTCTATTGAAGTAAAAATTCAAGAAAAACCAGTCTTTACATATTACTATAATGCCAGTCATTCACATATCTTTATTACAAAATTAAGAATGTTTGAAAACTTTGATTTTAGTGTGTATAAAAATTGCTTGCTCCCAAGAGCTGTCTGGAAAGTTGTAATTTAACTTTTAAGTTCTTTTACATGAAATGCCTCTCATAAAAATAATAGCAAAACTTCTTGAATGAATTACTGCATTGTTCATAAATCACAAGAATCAATTACTACATGTATTGTTCCTTCACTGAATGCCTTTAGAAAAGCACCTTCTGGTTGTTCAATAATTTGGCATCTTACTGTGTTATAAGCTGGCACACACAACTGGAAAAAAATTCTAATTAGAGTAAGCAATAAATATTGAGAAGTTAGACTTTGATGCTTGCTCTTGTAAAATAAATACTCTTTTAAAAGTAGATAGCTTTCAAAAAACTTCAGAAAGAAAAATCTTTGAAGTTTTGGTTTCATTACTCTTCTCACTGCAATAGGAACAATATAATGTAACACAAAATATGTACCAAAACAAAAGGAAGGTGGGGAGAAGAATTAATATTACTGAAAGAGATGAAAATCAGCCCACTGAAGTACCAGATGTATTTTTTATGTGTCTGGCCGTAACCCCAGCAACATATTTAATGATTAACAGATTTAAAGCTTTGTGTGCATTCTCCTTCTTCAATAGACAGCAGTATAGTAAGTTGATGCGAACATGCTTAACTTTTGTATCAGGCTGTAGCACAACAACACTACATATAAAAGTCTAAACAAAACAAAAAGAAAAACAAAAACAAAAACAAAAAAATCCCAAGAAGAAATTAAATGCATTTGAGAGCATAAGGCTAACGTGTATATTTATAGCACCAGAAAAAAACCCCAACATTTAGTGTCAAAAGCATCCCTCACCTTTGAGTTTACCCATACTTCAGTAAATCTTGTAATTACAGGCATATACACATGTTCTAGTCAATTTTAATTAAGGTAAGGTGGTACAATTAACCGTTAGCTACAGATACCTCAAGCAGGCAAAAAAGTAACTACACAGACTTTGCAGACAATCAGGCTACACTGTCTGCTTAATGGTTAAGGTAGCCAGAGCATATCTATATAGTCACAACTATGTTCAATGTCAGAACTGACACCACTATCCAACAATGAACTTTCAAATTCCTTATAATTTATCACCAAAAAACCCATACCAATCCATACTCCATTACACACACTTAGCTCCCTCGCTTTCTGCAATCTATTACAAAGATGTTAGTTTTGTCACTATCAAAATGAGGTTTTGTATAGCTGTGTAAATCTTTCCATACTGGTGACCTCCAAGTTCAGATCTCCTGCAACATGTGAATGCGAAATTTCTTTTTCAACCCACCAGCACATTTTCCTTTTTCAAGCAGAACTGAGTTCTTTATCTGACATGTATCTTGAGCCTCCCCTGTTCTCTCAGATCTGAGAATTTAAGTCCTTTCCAATCGAAGTAAGGGCTTATTTCTTAAGCTTTCTGATCATTTCCCAGTGAATGCTTCCACCATGCCCTCAATTTCTTCCTTATCTTGTTTACAGGTGATTCCTCCGCACCATAGCAAAGGAGTATGAAATTAGTTCAACATCTAAAGCATTATACTGTAAAAGGCAGGATCCCTATGACGAAGTAATTTTAATTGCCAAACACTGCAAATAGAAAAAAAATTGGATCGTGCATTGTAAAGCCAGAGCCAACTGCCTGCATCATTGTTATTTGAAAATACTCATGCTTTTCCCCACATTCTGATTCACTGTGACCTTTCAGGACTGGCTAAATTAAACTATTTTCTGAAAGAAAGGAAAGGACAATGAAATTCTAGCAGGTGTGCATAGTTTTGTTTGAATGAACAATGAAGATCAGATTAAAAGTCATATAGATAATTCCAATGTCCAAACATTTACCTCTAGAAGCAACTATCTTACTCCCAAGATCAGATGAATGTCTAAAACGGCCACCATAGAACTGAGTGCTTAAGTGAACGATGCAAAAACACGCAGAATACTGAAATAAATTCCACCCTGGATATTTCACACAGGTGATTAAACCCATTATGGATTTGCCTTTCTATTTTTAATTGCTTTTCTAAGAATGAAGGTATTAGATTCTTAAAATGCTGTGAAAAAATACACTAAATTTTGCTTTAGATCACAACAGATGAAATACTGGTGCCAAAACCAACCTACTTCCTGGCATTCCTAAATAGAGCTGGCCTTCTGACCATATAGCTAGATGTTTTATTGTTGTGAAAGACTCCAGTACTAGTACTGCCTTTCAAGACAAAACACCTAAAAATTTTCAAAATATTTTTACAGTTATATTCACAAGAATTAGGTTGTCCACTATATGGCCCAGTGAACATGCATGCATATTAACACAAGTAGAGATTTGAGAGAACCTTTTTTCTGAACTTTCCTGAACTTGACAAGGTTTCTGACACAAGCAAATTTTTATAAAAGATCATTAGAGTCAGACAATCCTTGAAGACTGAACTCTTGAAAATATTCTTTTTATATTTAATTAGAAAGTCATCTAAGTCATTAGCTGTTTTGTTCAACAGATTTTACCCATGACATTTACCAGTGACTAACTGACGTAAAATGTTCCCTTTCTTGAGGGAAATAGGCACAATATGATCAGGTAAATTGGTTCCTTGAATGAACAGCCTAATTCTTCTTCACTACTGTAAGCTGGTCAATAATCAGTAGTAACAATGATACTGCTTAAACTACGTAAGTTGTAGATTTGGTCCATTATTTTCAGATTCAGGCTGAGAAGCACGTGTGCAGTACTGCTATCAGGTTACTGGCTACCTAGCTTCCAAAAATAAAAAGTTTCCAAGTCATTATGCACTGGATCAATGCTGACTCTTTCAAAGATGGGTGGATAAACTGATACTACAGGTACCTCTGCTCAAGCAAAGACTCACCACATCAAGTAACTATAACTGAGTCTTATTAGTTAGGCAGCAGTTACCATCACACACACACACACACCCCACACACACACACACACACAGAATACAGGATACATTCCATAGGTTATGAACGAATTATCTGGGTGACAGGCACAAATACTACACTGCCCAGAAAGTTAGTAAGTAAATGGGAGTTTTGCCTGGCTTCCTATGAGGCAAAAAGAAACCTGTGTTTCTAATGAACTAATTCATATTGTGCTTGAGTTTTGCAGACAAAAATATAAATATGTTGGAGTTTGTAATAAAAATTTCTTCAAAAGAATTAAAAAAAAAATACTATAATTCACTACTCGATATTTGTTTTGCTCAGAAAGTATGAGCACAGAATTTCTTTTCATAGAACTACAGAACACACTAGTTGAAAATGACTCACAAAAATCATCAAGTCAACTGTGGTCTTGATCTGGACTGTCCCAAGACTCACACCCCGTGTCTGAGGGCATTGTCCAAACTCTTCTCGAACTCTCTCAGGCCGGGTGCTGTGACCACTTCCCTGGGGAGCCTGTTCCAGTGCCCAAACACCCTCTGGGTGAAGAACCTTTTCGTAATATCCAGCCTAAATCTTCCCTGACACAAGTTCATGCTATTCCCTCAGGACCTGTCACTGGTCACCAGAGAGAAGAGAATAATTATGGAATTTTATTCAAGAAGTATGTGCAATTCCTCAAGTAGAAAATACAGATCTATTTATCCTAATCCTTATTCTTATTTCATTAATTGTAGTTGCTAATTAATTTTAATTTCTCTTAATCATAAATAATTTCTGGAGTTATTTTCATAAGGTAACAAATAAAAGGAGAAGAGAAAGAGACATAAACATTTCAAATTTATATACCCTTTGTTTAGAGTTCAGCTTTTTTGAATGGCAAGATACGGGAGAGAGGGTAAAGCTGGTTTGTAGCAATGAAAGAAAACCTATCATGTTTTTTAAGTATTTGGTAAACTCAGCCTTATCCTACAGCAAAATAAAATTTACACTGAAGTAGAAATTCTAACAGTCTGCAGTGAAAGTACTCCATGTGAAATGATGCCAGGCATGTATCTGTCCTTATGTAAGAAATCTCCATATGTATTGCATGCAATTCTTTGTTGCACTTCTTCATGCCTCTGGGTTTCAAAAGTCCTCAAACATATCCAGGCTACATTGGTAGTGGTCCTTAAGTTTATCTATTTATTGACTGACACGATCAATGTACTTTTCCAAGGGCCTGTAGTGACAAGATAATGGGTGAAGTTTTTAAACTGAAAGAGGGTAAATTTAGATTGGACATAAGAAATAAATTCTTTCTATGAGAGCTGTGAGGCACTGAATCCATCCCCGGATGTGTTCAAGGCCAATGTGGATGGGCCTTTGAGCAATTTTGTCCACTGCAAAGGGTTCTGAACTATAAGTCATTCAAAGATCCTTCAAACCTCAACCATTCTACAATTCCTATCTGCTAGAAAGTTTTTCTTATATACTCATCATTCAGATCATTCCAGATTCTGTTTTCTAATGGAACAAATATACCAGCCAATACATTAAATCTGACATTGATAACTTAGAGCAGTTGAGACTTCAGCTCTCTTTCTGCTATAAAATATCAATCTATTATAGTATGTAATGCAAAGTTTACTTTCTGGAGCTGTAAAAGAGATATAACCAAGCTAAGCCACATAATTCACTGGTTTCATGAATCTGCATTTTTGTACTTCTGTCAGGTTAGCAGTCTGCATCCATACAGATGGACATGCTTCTGAACTTCCAATTTTTTGCTCAAATTGTAACATATGAAGAATCCCGTAAGTTACTATTCTAAAGTTTAAATATGTAATGACTGTCATTGACCTCCTTCATTACTGAAAAGCCTATAACATATCATATGGCTGATGTCAAATATTTATTTAGGCTGTAGTTAAACTCTAGTAGCAAAAATTCATCTTGTTCATGAAGACACTGTGTATTTCAAAAAGAGCGATATATGTGACAAATATATGGTCAAACAGAAGAGTGGATTTACCCTGGCCGGGTGCCAGGTGCAGATCGAAAACACAGCAAGACACATGGGTCAAGAGAAGGACAGGGAGGTCATTCACCAGTTATTGTCACAGAAAAACCAGACTCAAAGAAATTAATGTATTTATTACCAATCAAACAGAGTTGGTTAATGAGAAATAAATCCAAATCTTAAAAACACCTTTTCCCCAACTCTCCCTTCTTCCTCGGCTCAACTTCAATTTTGTTTTTCTATTCCTCCTGCCCTTGAGCAGCACAGAGAGACAGGCTTTGCTCTAAGTTCATCACACCTTGTCTCTGCCACTCCCTTCTCCTCACCCTGCACCCCTGCTCCAGTGCAGCGTCCCTCCCACAGGAGACAGTCCTCCGTGAACCTCTTCAACGTAAGTCCTTCCAATGGAGTTGCAGTCCATCAGAAAAGACTAAGGCAGCACAGCTCCCCAACAGGGTCACAAGTCCCATCAGCTGCAGGAGCTTCTCATAAGGCCACCACCTTCTTCAGACACATCCACCTGCTCCACTAAGGGGTCCTTCATGGGCTGTAGATGGGTATCTGCTTCATCAGAGGCTGCAGGGGCACAGCTGCCTCACCATGGTCTTCACCATGGTCATGCAGGGCAATGTGCTCTGCTGCCTGGACCACCTCCATGCCCTCCTTCCCCACTGACCTGGGTGTCTGCAGGGCTGTTTCTCTCACATATTCCCTCTCACTCCTCATGCTTTTATGGCTGCAATTGCCCCAGCATGGCAACTTCCTTCCATTTCTTAGATCTGTTATCTCAGGGGCTCTGCCACCATTCTGATGGGCTTGGCTTTGGTCACCTGCAGGTCCATCTTGCTACCATCTGGCATTGGCTTTGTTGGACATGAGAGAAACTTCAAATAACTTCTCACAGAAGACATCTCTATGGGCCCCTTCTACCAAAAACTTTACCTAGTAAAAATAGTGACTACTTTCTACTTTCTGCTTAACTACCTGCCTGATATCTCTGTACTCTATAGCACTGTCATCTTTTCAGACTTTTCTAAGCTTTTACGCTCCACAATTCCCTGATTTATTCATTGTACAACTTCAATAGAGAATGAAAGATGCAAAGGGCTTACAGCAAAGAGCCTGAGCCTAAAGCCTGGCACATGGCCAAGGAAAGAAAGCCTGTGTAATTGTATTATCTTGCACCCATATAGGGAAATCACAAGTTAAAAGAATATCTTTGATTCTAGCATTTCCCGCTACATAAAAATACAGAAATCTTCACAAAGTTGTTTTTTTATTCCTATTAGAAAAAGGAATTCTACAGTATAACATGTATTTCTACAAATTCCAAGTCATCTGCACACTTCAACTGATATGTAGGAGCAGCAGCAGCATAAAGCAACTTGTAATCACTAAAGCTGGTATGTCTGCCTGAAAATAGAAGACAGCCAACCACTATTCTACTCAGTTTAGAGACTATTTCATATAAAAAAAAAATCCTTGATCCCATGAAACTTGCATTAATTCTCAGGCTATACAGAACAAAACTTCCACTGCTTTTCTCCCCATTGGTTTCTCCTTCCAAAGGTTCTGTTACCCTTAGTATTTCTACCAAGACTGTGTCTCAAACAGTCCTCAGATCTTGCTTCTCAATTGTCTTGTTTCTAAATCACAGATTTTCTGCTCACATCTTTCCACTCCTGTATCTTGCTATAAACCATTCCCCCTGATCTTTCCTCAAGTGCAGTATATTCCATTAGGACTATAAGTTTTGTCAACACGAAACAGTAACTAAAAATTTTTCATTATTAAACTATTTGATCAACAATTTAGCTACAAATTCATTCCAGTGTTATCAGTTTTTATCTCATATTGTAGAGACAAGATCCAACAATATTCATTCTGGAATATCATGTCTAGAAAGTCACATAAACACTTCTTTTTTGTTATTTTTTTTTTTTAAGTTTCTCCTTTTCTCAAAGGAATAATGACCTCTACTTATTATATAAAGGAAACTTGCAGACATTGTAAGCAACAGAGATGCCAGTTATGTAACTAGCTAGCCAAGCCAGGCAAACTATCTCCAGTACATATTTTGTTTTCAATTGTTACATTCTTCTGTACTCATATTTCACTAAATTTAAGCTGTAGTGGTGAGAATGCATCAGACAAAACTACAGCTGACAAGTTTCCTTTTTTTTTCCTACTACTAATACAACAGCAGTATGGTGTTTAACAGAGATTATTTCAAAAGCTACTCAGTTTTCTGCTGCACATTTGAAAATTATGCAGTGTAACAGCAATAGACATCTTTTTAATTTAGATTCACAATGGACAAGGAAAACCTGACGGCTTTCCTTTTGTAACCAAACCTGAGGCAGATAATTCCATCCCTTAAATACAGATAAAGTACTATGCTCTGTTATTTATTTTTATATTCAACTGCTGTATGGCAAGCAGTCTGCATGTCTTTGTCATCTGCATGGCATACAACATTCTCCTGTTTGGCTCCAGAAAGAGTCTAAGCACAAACTTCAAGCTGTAAGATATAACGAGCAGGATGGATACCCATATTGGACACCTATTCATAAGTTCAAGGAGGAGGCAGATGTCAGATACAGAAGTTCTGCCCAGGCACATCCTGTATTATTTGGCTTCTCACTAATACACCATTTTGCACAGCATTACTCCTGTCACAAAAGAATACTTAGTGATAATCAGAAAAGATGAAGAAGGAACAGGCTGACACTTTGTCAGCAGTGGAAGGCAACTCTTGCAACACAGTCACCTGTTATTCAGCTTCAAAAGAAGTTAAAGGAAAGGTCTGCACAGACGTCTTTGTCCCTAATTCAGCATAAAACTGAAAAAAAAAGTTAGGGTGTAAAATACTCTCCATTAAGCACTACGCATTTACAATTTCTAACTGAGACTGTAGGCCATTAACAACCAAATTTCTACTCTATTCCAGTACCTACTCCTTAAAATGAAGCTTAGGCTGTATCTTGCAAAACACAGCAATGTGTAGCCTTTGTATTTTCCAACTGATGAAAGACCAGACCATTCACAAAGTATCAGTTAATCTTTTCAGACATACTTCTTTTTTTTTTCATGTGGAAGGAATTTACTTCCTAACAGCTAAATCTAGCATAATTTCTATTAAGCACAATCAGTTACAAACACTAGAAATTATTATTTTATCTCAATTCACTTAGGGAAAAAAATAATAAAGTCAAAATTTATTTTTAATTATCCTCTCTCTAACAAGATGGTAGAGCCTTTAAAAAGGCCATTAAAACGCGTTTGCGTATGTGTATGAAGTGTTTCATATTTTTAGCTGTGCTTTCAACAGAATCACTCCCTTGTCACAGTCTCTTAAAGAAAAAGGTTTGTAGAACATCATCCTTCTGTCTCTCCTATTTCAGTTTTTCTAAGTTCACAAAGCTAGTAAATGTTACACTACAAAAACCTTTGAAATAAGTCATTATGAAGTTACTTGTAGGTCTTCTGATTTTAGTGAGATCCTCCCAAATGAAGGCTGAAAAAAAATTTTAGAATGTGGACCCTATAATTAAGCTCCATTAGACTCAAGTAGTTTATGTAATTGAATTTTCATTAAACTTTTCATCATCTGTCATGAAAGCCATAATTACAGTGAAAACTAATCTGAGTTGCACACTAATTCCCAATAAAGGATTTAGCATTACATATGGCTCTTCAGCATTGTCTGGGTATTTCAAGTCCAAAAATAAAAATTTCAGACACACCTCTTTAATTATTTTTTTCCCCTAGCATCTTCCTGAGTTTAGTCACCGGACATTCTATTTGCAGTTCAGTTAATCAAACTAATGCTGATTATAAGCTGTCCAAAAAGTCCTAATTCAAGTGTAATCTTATCACAGATTTAAAAAATGCATTTAAAAGACAAAAAAAGTTACATAAACTTCAATTAATTCATACATTCCGTAATGACAGCAAAAAAAAACCTCAGCAATGATCCTGGTTAAAACTTTGGTTTCAGCTGCAGTATTGTGTTTTATTAGGGGTTCTATTACTGGTAGAAAATACTTATTTATTTATTTTTCTTTCTCAAGGCTTATCAAAATGCAAAGAGCTTCTCAGTCCTTAAGTTACATGTTCAAATTCATCTTTTGTGAGTATCAAGGAAATTTAACAGATCACAATTTACAGTGCTAGAATTTGTTCTATAGAAATGAATACGTTAGGAATTTTTTTCAAAAAAGAACTTGAAAGTTTGCATAATCCCCATTTCAATTCACGTAGTTTAAAATAAAGTCGGAATTTTAATTATTTTTTTTAGAAACTTAGGTAATTTTCAATGAACATGAAAAATAGTACAGAAAACCCTATGTGCACAAGTCTTTCTTTAAGTTGTTTTAATAATTCTTACTTTTTAAAAGATGAAAAATAGTAATAATAATTGGTTTTTAACCTAACATTTAAAATAACTTGTTGGGAAACAAATTCTTTGTTTTTTAATGTTTCTATCGTATGTGGAAACTGAAGCCATACTCCTTATGATTAGTAACAAAAAATTATAAAACCTCTAGCCTTATTTAACATGCACGGTCCAATAAATGTTTTCTGTCAGTATCTGTTTGGTTGTACCATAAAAGGAAAATTTGATTGAAAAAGTGTTCATCTGCACAATATGCATAAATAATTAAAAGAACCCATTGATTTGTCAATATTTATTTTTAACACAAGCCCGGCAGATGCTGATACACACTGAAACATAAGTACTACATGCTCTACCCAGAGTTTTAAAAATATTTTCCAGTAACTACTGCAAAAATAAATAAGTAAATGTAAGCATCAGACAAAATACAGGTTTTTGACAGAAAATATTAGCAATACAAGTATGCATAAGTTTCTAGACTGTGAGGCCCCAATTTCAGTCAAATCAGTACATTTTTCTTTGTGTAACTCCTCTAATTGCAGTGTGTCTCTCTGCACATGGTGCAATTCGACATTAGTGATACCTCTTTCTCTGCTTATATGATGCTGATCAAAATCACCGCAACTATCAAGGGAACTGGAAATTACCTGTTAAACATGATCCTTAGGATGTGAAGCCATGCTCTGGCCTCAGTCATGCCCTGTGTTATGTGATCCCTCATCTGCACTCACTCAAAGCTGCAGAGCTCGCTGCTTCATGGGAGAATGACAGTCTGATGCATGTTTTGAAATTAAGCCTGTGTGTTTCAAAATGCAATGAAATGTTTTAAAGGAATTAGCACAAATGCAGACCCTACAACTACTGTTGTGAGCCTAAACTCTATTCCACTCCTTTGCTTATGAACAGAAACCTGTAATAAGCTACATATGATTTAGAGTCAGTATTTCTTAATATCCAATTAGAATTAGAATAAAACCATTAGTGGTTCTTTTATAGTAGCACTTAGCTTATTAAAACACATAAAAGGTTTGGCTCCCTTGGGCCACTTTTACGGGCCATATATTTAGAGCTGAGAAAACAATACCCACTTGAAGAAGAACAAAACTGAGTTAAAAATGTACACCACTGCATAGTTTCCTGTTTCATTTCCTAATTTATTTCCATAGTTTACATGTATTAGAAACCCCCCATTTAAGAAGTAGAAGTTTTCTATTACAGAGGGATCAAATGCGCTGCAACTTGAAGTGTATTTTAAATTCATCATTATCCCTGGACACGAAACTCCACTGCTACTACCACCTCTTGATAAATAAAAACGTTCTGACCAAAGATATATAAGTGCCTAGAATAAATAGTTAAAACACAATTTAATTTTGGTTTTTTATCAATTGATGGTCATTGTGCACACTTTTGCTACTTGGAAAATCATTAGTTTCTTGTGGAAAAAAAAAAATTCACCTAGGAAGGAACTTTGCAGTGAAACAGTAAATTTACAATATTTTGAAATACTATTTTCAATTTACAATGTATCCATAGGCATTCCAATATACATATAACTGCATTATTAAAAAAAAAGGCAGAGAATAACTAATCTTAGACATGCTGAGCTAGATAACTACTGGTATCCTCAAAAAATGACAGCGTTCCATTTTTCTAAATTCAAGTCCAGCCATGTAAGTAGGATGTTAACATTACAGATGTCTCATAGTTGATGACAGTTACCTGTGTAAAATCAGTGGATCATTCCAGTAGGGAACTTAATGTTATTTATTTCCATGAAGAAACCAACTATCTTCGTTAGCTATTTCTGACACCTATGCAACAAGGGATGAGCTAAAATGCAACGGCAACCAATTTTTGCAAAACACCTTCCTGAGGCATCAAAATAGTCTAAATTTGAAACATCGCATTTCAGTCAGAAGGATTATTAATCCCACCATAGTATAATGACAGCAGTGGTTGTCATGATGCAATAAATAATATACAGGCAAAATTAGTGCTAGTAGACTTCAGGAAAAAAAAAACATTAGTGCTTAATGGTCTCAAACAAAAATTGCCTTGGGAAGTCTGATGTAAGCTAAGAGGAGTTGAAATGAAATAAAAAAGTAAGATTTGGCGTGCAGTACTATGAAAATAAAACTATTTTGGTATCATCACATTTTTAGTCAAAAAACACACCTCCTAACCACTGTTTGCAGCTGTGGAGGTTCTCTCTAAATTACGTGCAATGGGAAGGTTCAGCTAGAATTTCTGATAAGCAAATCTTAGCACAGAATCACAGAATCATCAAAGTTGGAAGACACTCTTCAGATCATCCAGTCCAACCATCTTATTTAGCAAGTAAATTTGATTTATGATAAAATGTAGAAAGTCAAGCTTGATTTAGCTTCATAGAAAGCAATACGCTTACCATTCCAAATATAGATCTATGTTTCTTCAATTCTGATCCAATTCAATTAACTGTAGTTCAAGCAAAACCACATTAACTACCTTAGCTTTTAGCACCATTTCAATACACTTAATATCTTCATGGTTTATTTACTGTAAAACGTCTTGGTTAAACCCATTCCTATCACTAGAGGGTTTTGTTGGCGTTTTTTCCTTTGGATTTATTTTCACACTTACCACCAGTGGATAGAAGAGACTGAGTGAGGATCAGAATTCAAACAGAAAAAGTCAGCGATTTCTTGGTACTGTGCATTTCTTCTGTGAGTATTCGCAGCTGTAACTTCTATTCTTTCATAAAACACAGACTGTCATTGTTTTACACAGAATAACAGAATTGCTGTGAACATATTGATTCATGCTGATTCATGATAACATAACTTGATTACTGCCTGATAATAGGAATAAGCTTTTACCACTTCTGTGATCAAGCCCTAATGTTTTACTGGACACAACACTTACTTGATTTGTATTTAAATTCAGGATCAGGCCAGAATGGGATAAATTCAGCTGCCCACCATAATTAAATGCCATAAGAAAATATGATTGAAAATACGTGATTTTAATGAAGAGCACCTGAGGCCTGTAGAATCAATACTGGGTAGGCAATACTGCATGCCAGTAAAAGAAAATACAAACTTCACTTAAAAAGTAGGAACCTACTATTATTTTTAGCCTTTATCTGCAATCTCTATTAAGTGCCCTGCATTTTCAAGTAAGTTAGTTGACACACCTAAGAATAAATAAACATAATCTAGAAAATAAATAGTCAATGGCCAATACCTAACTTAAATTGAAAAAAAATGGAAGAGAGAAAAGTAATATTGTGATGCTACCCCTCATGGGAATTCAGCCTCATTACAATCAACAGTGTGTCTGCTTTGTCCTTGTTATGCTCTCCTTTCATGCACGCTGAGCTGTTCTTGCTCACTGCATTAATCACTGTCCACAGCTGGCATGATTTAGCTGGGGTTCTGTTAAGAATCACAGACTATTCAAAATTCAAGAAGTAAAACAGTACTTATGAATTAACTAGAGTTTAATAACACACTACAAATCCTTGCAAATTCTTGGGCTTAAATTCCAATATGCAAAAATGTTATGTAATTCCATATAATATATACGTAATTTTTTAAAGATATCTGTTAAAAATGACTGCGCTCTTGAACTTACAGTAAGCATCAGTGAAACACTACACACTTAGCTAAAAATGGTGTTTAATTATTTTAACAACAATCTTCACCTGTGTTTCCTAATTAAACTTGAGTATTACCATGCATGACTACATGGGCTTTGGCAACTTCTGATGCAATTTCTCACAGAAAAGTCACTAGTTTCTGTGGTAAAAAGACAAATGATGCCTTATTTCTGTAGCTTCTTTTTGCCTTTGCCAGACTGCTTATTAAATTTAAAAAAGTAACTAAGAAGTTGCAAGTAGAGCCTGCACGAATAAATCAAATCCTACGAATCCCTCAACCTTCCTATGCAAACCCTCATGACACTAGAACTGTCCACAAGATTTCTGTTGTGGTTTTGTGCCCAGTCTGGGACGCCAATTGTGGTGGTCTTTGTGCCCAGCCTGGGACGCCACAAATGCGGGGATCTCCTTAACCCCAGGAGACCCCGCAATATGTAGAAATGTCCAGGTTTCCGGCCCATGCTGTTGAAGGAGTAGTCTGGAGTCGTTTGTTCGTGTTCTCAAGGCAGTTTATTAATTCCTTATCAAAGAGAGATTTCTCTGCCCTGCCAGGGTCGACACAGAACGCGTCCAGAGACACACTGCGCCCGCCCTGGGTGAGCTGTAATCTTTTATACTAAAAACTACGTATCCAATGTTTACCATTAATTTCCAATCCGTGACCCTTACATTACATTGTCCAGCTCTCTGAAAAACCAATCCAAAAGTGCCAACATCACCAAGAAGATGGAGGTTAGGAAGAAGAAGAAGAGATAACATGCCACGTGTAAAAATCCTCCATCTTGTGTCTCAGACCCCCCTGTCCAGAATCTCAAACCCCCCTGGACATGGGTCCAAATCTTTCCCTTTTCATCTATAATTACTACTATTCTACTCTTTAAACTCTGGTGACTTGCAATTCTTCTTATAAGTTAGTTATTTGTCTCATGGATTAAAATCAAAGCCACAGGCACTCCCAGTATCAATCCAGGTTCTCTGACACCTCTGGCAAGGCTGAAAAGCCTCCTGACCAGGGTTTGGATCATTCTGAGATGCCACAGGAACCCCCTGGGTTCCAACAGATTTCTCCCTCTTTTTTAATCTCTCTCATACCTATAGACAGAAACATATTCAAGTCAAGAATTTCAACAGAGCTCTTGCCAATAATACAGCTCTAAAAAACACAAACATTTAAAGAAGCAAAAAGTAAGCATATATGATAATTTTAAAGAGGGAGTTTAATTATTAGTGAATCAAATTTTTCTTATTGTTAAGAGTGCTACAGGTTTTCCTTACTATGGACCTAACAGGGCTATTATAAAAGAAAAGTGAGCCTCATGTTCCATAATTAACACAATTCTTTTCATGTATCAGTAAAGTGTTGCAATGATTATAGCAAGGAATTATTATTCTGGTCAGAATTTTTGTTTTATATAACTCTGCCTTCATTATCACGTGCAAGTGTAACATCAGAACCAATAAAAATGGAATTTTATGCAAAGATACAAGATTTCTCAAGGAAAAAAATTGATCTTCTTTTTCCTAGTAACATGAAAAAGTCATTTAATTACCTACATTCTTGCATCAACTTGCAACTAATGCATAATATAATCAATACAGTGATAAAACATGTTTCATTCACATGTTTACCCACAGTCAGTTTCATCAAAAGAATAATCAAGCTTTGTGTTCCTCCTTCAAAAATATAGTCTACATAGCTATTACTTCTAAAATAGCACATCTGGTTTAGGGATCTTGGGGTTTTTTAATGCAATTCAAGCAGTATACACTCCCATGATGAGACCCAGAAGAAGAATTATCTTTGTGTTGTTCTAGTATGTCATCCAATAAAGTGTCATACTGCTTTCTACAGAAAGTTACACACATTAATTTTCAAGGCACTGTCAGTGCTAGCAGTACAGTACTGTTGGCCCAGACACACTGGCTCAGTCCTGTGATCCATTTATGGACTCTGTTGGGGTCATCAGGGGGACAACCTGATAGTCTCCATCCCCCCTCCCTCACGCACATTCTAGTACCTAACACCTCAATACCTCGCACTGAAGCTTTAAAGCTCATTTGACTGCTCCATCCCATGACTCCAAGCACTGGCAACCCACCATTTCACTACGTTCAACACTGTTGGAAAGCTCACCATATTTACCAATACAGCCTAACAAAACATAGCTTTCTGACAGTGCTATGAAGGTGATTGAAAGAGTCATGGATGACTCTTCAGCCACTGTTTGCTTCCCTGGATTTTAAACAGGACACAAGCTTACCAGAAAAACCTTAATCTTTATTACCAGAAAGGGCTCTTTCACTGAACCTGTTCCAATCCTGGACACTGGGAAAAGCATGAAAATATGCCAAGCAGTGGTAGTCATTACTTAGCTTCAACTGAGAAATCTCGCATACGCACATAAATAAACAGAAAAATTGGTATTTTAAAGGAAACAAAAAAGGGGGGGAGGAGATGTAACTTATACAAAACATACAAACAGAGAAAGAAAAACTCTTCACAGTCTGCAGGATATATTAATGTGTCTCTCAGTCAGTCAAATTTGTGTCCATATACTTCACAAAAAATAGGCAGTTAATTCTCCCCTTTTTGTTGACTTGGATGCTCTGTTACTTCATTTCCATATGTGCACAGATCTAACCCAAATGACCCTTTGAAATGTATCAAAAAGCTATCAAGCATCATATCCATATTTTAAAAACAGCAAATATTTGAAGTTGTTTCCTTCAGACCGACAAGATATTCATGAGCCCTTCAACAACAGTTAGTTTCCCAACTTCATCATCTTTAAAAAAAAACAGATAAAAATTGTCTCTGAAAGAAATCCATACCTAATTCAGACTGCACTGCAAAGAAAAAATACCAAGAACACAATGATGCAAGAGCTTTTCCTTATGGTTCCTCCAGGTCCCAAATCAGAATGAAAAATTAAGAACCTGCTTACTTATGATAAAGATTTGTGGGTGAGAAGTATCATTATTTACACCCAGTGTCTGGGCACATATAGTACACGATTCTGTTAGAACTACAGTGATTTTCTCATGTGTGTGTCATTTTGAAAGGATGGCAGAAACTTGCAGCTGCTCTGCAGTTGATCATATACAGTCACATGAGTTCTTCTCATGAGAGAAGTACCTTACCTCACAGCCCATTTTATATTACCCAAAGCTTTACCTGGATGTTCCCGAAAACAGTAACTGCTCTCTAGTATGGGCTTTTCCTACATCCCACCAAAACACACTATTTGTTTCACCAGTGACACTACTGGGGTTGAGGAGTCAGCGTTAAAATATTAAGTAATTTCAAAAGGGCTATAATGATGCCTTGAGAAAGCAGAACTACCTACAAAGCTCTTCTGTCTTAAGAAAAACTATGACAATACTGGTTTAGAAATACTATGAAATTTCTTAAGCAGATGCTTTGGAGTGAATGAGCCTGGTCTAAAGTCCCTCAGGAACTCAAGCACCCGGACAGCACTTAAGGCACTGGGTACTAGATGACATGAGGTCATTTTAAGATCCCTCTCACACATTGGAAATTAATGGTGATGGATGCATGGAGACAGAATAACTTCTCCTTCCTTGACTCCATATACAGATTCCTTTTTGTTTAATGTCATGATCTTTCCCCAAATATATGAGAAATCAGTTCTGGAAGAAAATGACTTATAGCTGGTAAACACATGAGTAGAAAGATGAGAATCATGCAAAGAATACTACAGTTCTGATTTCAAGACTGTTGTTCCTCTCCTTGGTCGACCTAACGAAAACTGACACAACTACATGAGTGAATGATTTTAGATGAATTAAAGGCTATTTACAATGAGGCTGAAAACTTAAAACATTGATACAGTTTTATTAGTTATAAAATGTTTCTCTCTCACTCCCAGCATCAGTCCAGCAATTTTATTGCAAATAAAATTTGCAATATTCCCAATACTCCCTAGGATTTTGATTAGAATTTTTGTATTTATGTTAGTCAATTTTAGGTTTACCTTTAGGTAGGCCTTTAGGAACGCCTTTAAAAAAGTACTTTACATTTTAAACCATACTCCATAATTAGACTGTTTTTTCATCCAAGCGTTAGCAACTACAGCAATGTTGAAGCGCCCTCATGAATGACAACTTCATTCAAACCAGGGTTTTCATTCTGGGATTTTTTCTTTAGTCTGTGGAAAATCAGTGTGCATGTATGAAGACTGTTGTAAGTAGTAACTTTTCAACACTGGAAACTCGTGCTGCTGAATCAGAAAAAAAACTTGTATACTGTAAGCAAACTCTGGGACTCTCCTGACTTTGATCTTAGTTTCCTTTATTTCAAATACTTCAAAACAACCTCTACCATACTTCATAAGATACCAGACTGAACACTTAAATGCTACACCTATAACTGAAATTTACAAGGCAAAAATTTTCTAGAGCTGGGAAGATAAAACATAGGAATAAAACCATATGCAGTAAGAAGAAGGTGGAAAACATTCCCCTTGTGATATGGAAACAGAGCATGTATAAATTAAAAATCCCTTCTGTAAACCTGATAACCTGCATCCTCTTATATATTCACTGAAAAAACAGGAATGGCTTTGAAGCTAAATAAATACCAGGAAGCTCTCCATAAAAACATCAAGTAAAAAACTTTGTAGTTTGTGTAAAGGGGTGCTACAAACACAAAGTTGTGTTTTGAATGTTGCTTTANGATAATACAGGCTGCATAATGGATTGATTTTACATCAAAGAGACTCAGTAGTAACCAAAACGCTACTACAACACTGAAACTCAAACTCTGGGAACTAGAAATTTTACTGGTACCATGTACATGCTTACATGGGCTTGATATTTGGGATATTTTGATACTTTTATTTTCAAATTTCTTATAAAAAACTAGAAGCTGAATGTTAAGTAATATCTAACCTTCTAATATAGGAAGTTTTTTGTGTGTATGTAGTAGAAGTGAACTTGCAGCAAGATAGAAGCACCAGCATCTTGGTTTAAGTTACATTTCTACTAATCAGAGACTGATTTAAGCTCTACAGATTTTTGCAAACACTAAATTGCATTTTTTTCAGGAGTAAAAATTTACACACACACATATTCACCAACAAATACACACATTTATAAAAGCAGAAGGGGAAATTTCCAAAATCTGTTTTGGTAAAAGAAATTAAATCCTGCTAAAATATTTCATGACATTTATGAGAATGATAGCTTTAACCTGGTTTAGATTTTTAGCAAAGAATGAAAAAACTTTTTATTTTTAAAGATTTTTAGAAGATCTTAAAATCAAAGAAAGAGAATACTTGAAATTAAACATTTCAAGTAATATAGCATGAAGTGCTCCCTAGATCTTTACTTCTCAGAAATATTGTGACATACTCTATTAAAAAAAATGTTCAAAATAGCTTTCAGAATCTATTACCTCAAATAATGAAATCCCCTTTAATTATTACAAAAACTGGAGAGTACCCACAAGATTCACTTCGCTCAGTCTTCAAGATAATTTTTTTTTATGACAGTCAGGTTTAACTGTCTTCTTGCGAAGAAGAAATCAAAAGAGGAAGATACAAAGAGGCACTGTTTTATTATAAAATTAAGACTACTGTTTGACGAGATTGCTATACTTCATATGATACATAAGGGTTAAAAGCTTGTCATTCTTGAATTTGAAGACCAAAATGTAAGTAAGTAGTAAGTAAAGCTAATCACAGAATGGGCACAGCTGGAAGAAGCTGCCATTAGGGTCATCTGGTCCAACCTCCAAGCTCAAGTAGGATCCTGGAGCACAGGATTGCATTCAGACAATTTTTGAATATCTCCAGTGAGGGACAGTCTGTTCCAGTGCACAGTTATCTGCACAGTGAAGAAGTTCTTCCTCATGTTCAGGTGGAAATTCCTGTGCATTGGTTTTCTGCCCATTCCCTCTTAACTTATTGCTCAGCACCACCTAGCAGAGCCTGGAAACATCCTCTTGACACCCTTGATATCCTCCCTTCAGATACTCACAGACACTGATGAGGTCCCCTCTCAGTCATCTCTTCTCCAGGCTGAACAGGCACAGCTCCCTCAGCCTTTCTTCATAAGAGGGTTGCTCCAGTCCCTTAATCAACTTCGTCACTCTCCACTGGATCTGCTCTAGGAGCTCCTTGTCCCTCTTGCCCTGAGGAGTCCAGAACTGGACAAAGCACTCCAGGTGAGGCTTCACCAGGGCAGAGTAGAGAGACAGGATCACTTCCCTTGACCTGCTGTCAATGCTCTTCCTTATGCACTCTCTTGTGCCATGAGAGCATAATGATAGCTCGTGGATAACATGCCAATCTAACCAATCTAAGTTATTTCCTGATTATTTTTCATATGAAGGAAATGGCTATTGTATGTAAGAATACATTTTAAGTGGTATGAAATACTGTTGGTGCTTTTTTTTGGCAATTACATCTCTTAAAGTAAGTACAATCAAATGTTCATTAAAGTACAAAAATACTCTTTGCAAATACTAATCTGACTAGATCGTAATAACATCTATTACTATTAGGATTAATCTCATGCAGTCACCAGGAAGTAAGAGAAGTTTAAAAAACCTTCTAGCCTTTACAACAATAGAAGATAGCTAGAAAAAGATACAGATGTGATAATTGACTTTCACACTATAAGTGGCCCCAGCTTTGGCCTGAAACAGAGAACTGTTAGAGGTCTCTTTTTCTTAAAAAAATGCAAGAATGCTAGACTCACTGTCCTGCAAAAATTCCTAGTGGACTTCTCTTACCATTTTTGCTCTCAACTGTTTTTTCTGATTGTAAAATTTTAAACAGTTACCAAGCTTTTTAAATGGAACAATGCACTTCGGTTGACACTGCAAACATAAAATACATATACAAACAGCAAAG
>VXBU01004004.1:26529-39700 GCA_013400315.1 Bombycilla garrulus
CATTTTTAATGACAGTTTAGACTGAAATGAATTGTAAATCACAAAAAAAAAAAATAAAACCTTGGTATACATAAGCTGAGTCTTAATAATGTTTCCTGATATTTAAAAAATGCAACAGAATGAAGAACAGACAAAGAAGCTGGGATTGACTGTTTCACTCTCAGTTCTTTAAAAGAATATGGAAATTCTTAGGGAAAATTTTGAATTCTTCGTTTGAAAAAAAAAAAGTGCATATTGTTTCAGAAGGAAAATTAAGTCTAGTTATAAAAAGATGATTTTTTTATTATTATTTTCAGAGATTGCATGAGGCCTGAATGCTAGAAGCAAGAACGGAGAAAATTGTATGAGAAAAAGTTCACATTAGCAGTATTGAGCTACTCAAGTAGCCCAACAGACACATCCCAGGATCCTGAAGGAGAGAATGGTGGACAAAGATGCCAAGCCACTCAAGATCATATCTGAAAAGTTATGGCAGTAAAGTGAAGTCCAGTGACTGGAAAAAAATAAAACCATCATAGACTGGCCCATCTGCTTCACCTGCATGCTCTTTGAAATTATCAAAAAGGTCTTCCTGGAAGATGTAGCAAGACAAATGAAGGCAGGGAAATAACTGGAGACAGACGTGGTTATACAAGTGCAAATGCTGCCAGACTAATTTACTTAAAATAACTGTGTCAGTGGGACAAGGAAAGAGCAACTCACGATCTCTGCAGACTTCTGTAAGACCTTTGGCACGGTCCCTCACAACATTCTAACCACAAAATTGGCAAGATATGTGTTTGACAGATTACTATCAGAAGAATAAGAAACTGGCTAGAAGACCAAGTCCAAAGACAATGACTTCAAGTGGAAGCCACCATGAGGGTGGTGATACGCTGTAAACAGATGGTCCAGAAAAGTTGTAGATGCCCCATCCCTGAAAGTGTTCGAGGCCAAGTAGGATGGGACTCAGAGAAACCTGATTTAGTTGAAGATATCTCTTCCCATGACAGAGGGGATTGGACTAGGTCATATTTAAAGATTAATTTTAACCCAAAGAATCCTGATTCTGCAATTCATTGAAAATTAAGAGAAAGGAAATTAAAGGGATATGCTTACCACTTCAACACAACCCAAGAGATTTTAATGCTACAAAGTATCCATAAATTTCAATTTTATAGCAGTACCACACAATCACAGAATATCCAGGAAGAGGCCCATGAAGATCACAGAGCCCATGCTCTGGCCCTGCAAAGGACATCACAATTCCATCACGTACCTGAGAGCACTGTCCAAACATTCCTTGAACTCTGTCAGACTTGTGGCCATGACCACTACACCTTGGAGAGCCTGTTCCAGTGCTCACCTACCCTCTGGGGGAAGAATCCTTCCCTAGCCAAGACTAGACGACTAACCTAAATCTCCCCTGACAAAGCAGCCATAAATCCCCACTCCGTATCAGCACAAGCCTTATATCAGTGCTTCGAATTGAACAAATATCTCTTACACTTTCTTTCCAAGTCATTACTGAACTCATTTTTTGCCCCTGAGAAGATAGAGTGACAGAGCAGCTGGGTGGGCACCCATCAGCCAGCCAAGGTTAAGCCACCACACTTAAGCATAGCAATGAAATTTACTGAGACTTAAAGTTCATTTCATGTCTACAAAATTTAAATCCAGATAAAAACCAAATATTTAATATACTATTTTCCTTTTTATGAATAATATTCCATTTTGTGGACAGCACTGTTATCTACATCTGGACATCAGCAGTCCATTTTTCCCCTAATCATTAATGAAATAAGGCATTGAAATCTCTTCAGAATACAAGTGTGTGCTATTAATGAAGAAGCTAAACTAACCCTTACATACCCTAGACAAGCATTAATAAATTCTAGGGATTGTTCATAGAATTCCAGCTATTGTATAATATATCAGAATAATTCTGTGATGCATTTAAAAAGACATTTAACATGAAATACATTTTAATTTCGCTGAATTCAGCAGGACTCCTCAGATATTAATTTAGGCAACAGATTATATTCATCTGGATGTTATGTGCTGACAAGTTAAGTACATTCTTAAAAGCCATGCTGAGAGTTTTCTACTGACCAAGAGCTTTAGTTTGTAACATCTTGTATAAGAAAAACACTTAACAAGTAGATGGCAAAAAGTAAAGATATTCCTACACTGTATCATGTCACAATGACACCAAGATTAGCTGATTATCTATACTATAATAAAAACCATTATCACAATGTTGCTAGGATGATCCAAATAGACAATTCTATTTAATTTAATTGTAGGTCAAATAAGAAAAAAAACTTCATATCGTTATATTTTTTCATGCTACATGTATGGACTTAAGCACAGCTTATATGTGTAATAACACATACATATGTGTTACACTTGAGCTTTGACATAAACAATAGACGAAGACACAAAGAAAAAGTGCAACCAGGAAAAATCAGAACAGTGATTGATCAAAATCAGAATATACTAAATGAATCTACTCTCTTTGATAAAATACTTGATTTTTTCAAGATATGGGGAAAATGATACAACTTAATATAATTGAGATACTGCGTTATTGAGCAAAGCTTCATGAAATGGGAAACAAATGTTTAAAATAAAATAACCCATGATTATTTTATGAAACATAAAAAAATTTAACAAATTAAACAGAACTAAGCTGGAAAAAAAAAATCCTGGCTATAAAGCTACATGAATTCGTAATACTGTCCTTGCAGGACCAACCTTGGACTTTAAGAATTCTAATTACTCACTTGGCTGCAGAAAACAAAATTAGCTAATGATACGTGCTAATGGTGATACAAAGCTAAAAGGGATTGCCTTTCACTATGATGTAAAGTTGTTGCCATTATAGAAAAGGATCTAAATACCACATTAAAGAGATTGAATCTAGAGTACTGAAACAACTGCAATAAGAGAAGTTGCCACTGTAAAACATACAAGGTAAAGTACAAGATAAAGTACTTAAAGACAACTTAAAATATGCACAATAAATAAAATAATTAAAAAATGCACCTAATAAAAGGATGCATATTATATGTATCAAAATTGCATATATATGTTAATTAATCATGCAATTATGAAAAGCCAAGGAAATAAAGCTATTCCAAAGGCTAAGAAGCTTCTGGAAAGAATATGTATACACTTTCCTCACAGAGTTAGAGACAAACTTATGCTAATGATAAAAAATGAAGTATTCTTTGATAATACTACATCCTAAATCTTACACAGATTTCAGTTATCCACGCGCAACGAAGTGCACTCCACATGGAAAACACAGACCATGGTAAGAAAAAGAGATTGTGTGTTTTAAAGAAGACTCAATAAGCCTACAAAAATAAAAGCTAACTGCTACTGATAAGTACTTAGGGAAGGAGAACAAAGAGACTAGTGGATAAACACAAAAGAAGGAGGTTTATTCAAATGATAAGCAGAATTATAAGGCACAGCCCAACCGGTTATAAATAACTAACTCTCAAAGGAAACCAATTTACCATTTTACCAGTTTCAGGACAATAATCTATTTACTGTCTTAAGTAGCTGTTCAAACCTTAGGACCCTTCTGGGCATCTTTCAACTAGAACCATGTGAACATTAAGGATTCAGCACATCTTAAGAAGCAAAAAATTGAATGTGTAAAAATGCTTCAGAGGGAAGGGGCCAGTGGAATGATGCAATGTCAGGAAAATCACTAACTATAACAGAGAGCAACCAACACCTAAATTAAATCTTTTCAAAGGCAGATGAGTTTCTGGGTGGGTGGCTGCCAATCTTCTTTTCATTAATCATTCAATAGCGCTGATTAAATTTTTTTATGCAGATGTAATGTGATAGAGAAAACTCAAAAGTGCCTTTTTTTTCCCCTTCATTCCCCCCTTTTGCAGTGTTTTACTGGCTGCATCTACAAGGTTGAAATAACAATTGTAGTATGAACTGAACAAAACTAAGTGTAGGCTATACATTAACCCTAACCCTATACTTTAGAAATAATATGAGTCATCAAAATATTCATTTCAAGAAGTAATTCAAGATGAAGTTCAATGGTTTAGAGCTCTCTAAGAGATTTATTCCAAAGCTGAAAAAGTTAATTTTACCCCTCTATAGCATAACATGCACCACTTCCACATTCATGTCCTATAAACTTCCTTTTCAGATTCCATTTGCAGAACATCTGCCTTTTCAAAACTGTGAGAAATGGAAAGATGCCCCATGACAAACTAGAGCATAAAATCCAAATAGAACAGATACTCATTTTTATATCATGTTCAGCTACTGATTCTGTCAGTGATTTCAATTTACCTGATCAATCTCTACGGCATTTTAAACTCCTAGTGCCTCGTAAAAATCAATGGGAACCAGGCATCCACCTTTCTATGCTTTAGAAAATCCCCTCTTTGAATACTTATTAGAATGAGACTTTTACAAAAATGTAGACCTTACAAGGTAAATGCTCACTCTCAGCCCCCCAGAAAGACCCAAACAAAACAAACAAACAAACAAACAAACAAACAAATAAAACTTATATAGGAAAAATGTCTAAATAATAAAAAGAGAAACTTTTTAGAACATTTAAATCAATAAACGTATGTATCAAGATGCCTTTTTTATCTAAAAATCATGCATTAATTTCACAGAAAACCCCCTGATAATAAATCCAAGTGCCACCTTTTTTTTTCTTGATATATATGGATAGTTTAAATCTCTACTTAGTGTAGTTCTAAGAGTTATACAGGTGGCTCTATAGGGTAACATTTTTGTTTGCTTATATTCATTTGCTGTTGATTGATATTGGCAGCCTTTAGAAAGGACATGAGAAAGGAGCAATTACCAGGTGATCTACATAAGCCTTGTATCCCTGATAAGTGCCTTTTCTAATAGTTATTGTTCTGGACCTTACTCGATCTCTAAGGGCATCTTGACCAACAGGATTCTAGCAGAGTGGCAACCCAGCTGAAAATAAAGGAGCAGAAATAATGAGCTTGATCCAGAGGCTGCATAATTTTCTTAATTATAATTACGATTATAATTATTTTATGGCAGTCTGGGTAGGTGTCCAAAACCACAAAACGAAAGGAATGTATGCCGCTACAGGGGAATTCCACAGGTTGTTTCTCCAGCTGCCACTGGTCCAAAGCCATGTTATAAGGCAAAACCAGAAAGATAAATAAACGGAGTAGGTGAAGACAGTTACAGTCGTCATATCTCAAATGCAAGGAAGTAATACAGATCACGGAGAAAGAAAATGCTGCTTGCATCATGTGGTATAACTACTGGTTAACCTCCTTTTCATTCTGTGATGTCTTGTAGCACTGACATATGTACTCCAGAATATGGCAAAAGGAGGAAAATCACTGATGTGAAGACTCAGACAATGAGACACATTGTTAAAGGTAGGGGGAAGGTGGCACAGAAGCAAAAGAGAAATAATGACTGAATGCACAATTATGCTCCAGGCTGAGAGAAGAGAAATGCTATCAAGAGAAGTCACGCTATTGCCACTATCAGAAGTGTTTGCATGACCTGATTGTAATTTATTTAATGAAATAAAAATGTATCTATTCTGTCTATAGAAGATAGTATCTATCAAGAATTTTTGTATCATTAAAATTATTATAAGACATTTTATTATGCAAATGCAGCATTTAAAATTAAAAAAAACGCATTATTTTTAAGTTTATTACTGTATGCCTAAAATATAACATAGGTTACTGATAAACAGAATAAAAATAACATCTTATTTCACACCAATGTTTCACTTACTACAGTATTACTTGAAAATATTGTTCTGCCATGTTCTTGCATGACTTGGGCCTCTAAGAATAACTATGAATTAATTAATTTTTTAAGTAGGAACAATAATATGTCCAAGCAATAGGTCAATCAGGGTATGTCTAACAAAATGAAATTAAAACAAGCTGTAAATGGATCCCTCAGTTTCTTTATGAAATCTACCAGTATAGCTCTGTGCCTGTAAGACAGATGCTGAAAAGCTGCACTTGGAGGTTATTAATCCATATTTGTTAGAGAACCAGTATTTTGAAAGAGAAGAAGCTCTTTCTAAGACATTTGTCCTAATCCCAAGAAAATAAGAGGGAAAAAGGCAGAGATGGCAAAAGTTGTATAAAACTTCTGAATAAACTTGAAAACAAAAGAAAGTGTATATACTTTGAAGAGACTGAAAGACAGGATGCTACAATTTTACTGCATTTCTCAAGTTATATCACTGCATTTCTTTGCTGAAAACTTTTTTTCAGTATCTTCAATGCTGAGATTAGATTTCAATCACAATGCCTCATTTATAATTCATTTAATCGTATTCTTTACTTAGAAAAGTAGCTGAAGCAGATGCCAGGAGGATAACATAAATAACAAGCTTAAGCATTGCAAAAGAAAATATATTTCACTTAGTGATTTCTAATGATTATTGTGATAAGACATCTTTATATTAGTTTATGAAAAATGCTTTTCAAAAGAAACAGAATTCATGTACTTCGAATATTAAAGAAATTAAAAGCTCTGAAAAAAGTTATTCTAGAATACCATCTGTACCAAGACTGCCATTCCATGAGGTAAAGTAGAAAATAAACCTGCATGAAATTTGGTGGTTTCTATTGTTACAAACATATACACAAATTTGGCTGTATTGAGTTACACTATTGCATAGCAGGAGAGTAACTTACACCATATATATTTGTTATATTTACACCATATGTATTTGTTGTATTGCTGTGAATTCAAATGGCATAAGAACAACTGTTAAATCTACATGCTTCCATAGAAATAAAAAATGTACTAAATACATATTCACTAGAATAGTAAACTGTCTTTCAAGTTGTCAAAAGCCTTCCCTTTCCTAAAGGAAAAGCGCTCTTAAACTATAAAGATATTGCACAGATAAAACCTAATAAATATTATTTTAGCACTCCTTTAGTATATAAATGGATGTTAAATATTTTATCTGGTCTGCATTTGAGCTCCATTTTTAATAACCAGTGGTAATTAACATGCACAACCCTTGCATATATACCTGCGTATAAGTATGCTACATTTCATAAAAAGGTTGCAAAAGATATATTGATTTCTCTACGTTAATCTTAAATGCATTTGTAAAATTTGCATTTATAACTTAATCTGACAATTTGCTTATAACTATCAATTTCTGAGACTTTTTCATACCTTTTTGAGTTTATCTTAATCTTAGAAATGAATTTATTTACAAGTATTCTTCACTCATATCCAGAATTCTAGTGCAAATTACTTTTTTTAATTACAAAAATTTTACAGAAGCACTTTCTTTTGTACTCTAATATCCATCAATTTCTATACCAGTTGAACAGAGAAATGCATCTGTCCTTTACTTTTTCTTATTTAAGTAACAGGCTGAGGTAGCAGCAGTAGCTGATTAGTCATTATTTGGAAACATCATACCATTAAACAGTTCCTTTTCAAAGATGATTTTTTTACTGCAGGGAACAGCACAGGATTACTATTTTCACCAGAAGGAATAATCAAGGCCTTCAAATCTTTTGTTATCCAATCTGGCATTTTGGTTAGTCTAAACTACCTACATTTACCTTCTCTCTTTCTATCGGCTTGTGTGACATTTTACTGATGAATAATTAAATGCAAGAGAACTATTTTAGCATTGTAGTACAGTATTTCCACCTATTGAATTCTGCCACTCAAAAAGAAAGCACAAATATCCACATTTCTTTATGATCAGCCTGCAAATTCCTTATGGCACAGTAAAATAGCCAGCCTAGAGGAATCAAAGTAACTTTTTTTTCATTTTATAACTGTTTTCACCATCAATAAGTAGCTTCCTTATCACTTTGCTGCACTTAAATTCCATTTCTTATAATTACTTAGTCTCTTCACAAACAGAATTATTAAATTACATGGCTTCACTGCACACTAGAGGTCAGCCATTAAGGGCCAAGATGTATTGAGATGTACTTTTATTATTTCCAACCAGTGAAAGAGGTAATGCCTTGTATTACAAAGCTTTGCTCACCACTAGGCTTCTCACTCAGTTTTGAAAACAAACTAGCAATTAGATCTAAGAGTGAACAGATGAAAAAACTAAGTACTTTATGACTAATAATTAGTTCAAAAAATTAGTAAAAATTTGACATCAACATAGAACCATAGCATGGTTTGGGTTGGAAAGAACCTCAAAGATCATCAAGTTCCAACCCCTGTAATGGGCAAGTACACCTTCCACCAGACCAGACTATTCAGAAAAGCATCCAGCCTGGCTCTGAACGCTGCCAGAGATGCAACACCCACAGCTTCTATGGGCAATCTGTTCTAGTGTCTCCTCACTATCACAGTAAAGAATTTCTTCCCAAGGTGTATTTTAAATCCACCCTCTTTCAGTTGAAAGTAAAAAAAAAATAAATTAAGAAATACTAATGACAATTAATCCAAGACTGAAAACGAAGTTGGTTGGAAGTGAAAATTTGTTTTGCCTGACATTCAGTAGGAAACTATATAAGGAAAATATATCCTCACTTTTCTTTTTTCCCCTGCACCATTAGAACAAGTCCAACTGAACTCATAGTATATTTACTGCAGTTACGTAGTAAGTAATACCAAATTTTTAATCTGTAGGTTTTCAATGCAAATACTTGAGGAAGTAAAACAGTAAAGGCACTGTTCACATGGTAGCCATTTTGATCCAATGGAGTTCCAATAACCTAGTTAAAAACTTAGTATTGGTATGTACTGAGCCCATGCAATAGTCTTATTTTTTAAATGATATCTAGTTAATTTTTATAACTTTTATTTTAACTCTACCAAGTTAATTTGGAAATTATTTACTTGGGAACTCAGATCTATTGTTTCACACAGTGTAAATTTAGAAGAAGATGCAAGTCCTGGTCCCTGTAATTTAAACAAGATTTTTCCAACTGATTTCATTTGTGCAAGATTTCACCCACATACTAGAAAACATTTATTATATAGACAGGTAAAGGTATATTTATGAGAAGATAGATTATATCTTCATTCAAAATAAATACTAGGTTTCTTAGACCTCAGTCACACAGTTCTTTGCTATAAGTAGCATAAAACTGCCAAATGAAGAATTTTAAAGGCCAGATTCTAGTTTTGTATGTTACCTATCTCTCCTGCTTGTTTTCTTCTATCATGATCGCATATAGTTGTGTTAACACTTTTTGCTTTTGCTTTCCATTGTGAATACAGTGACATTCACTTTTTTATGCAAAGGAAATCTAATCCTTTATTAATCTTCCAATTTTTCTCTCATTCTTTGTTGTGTTACAGAAATACAGTATTTTTTGACAGTATAAGCTATCATATCCTTATACCTATTTTCATAAAATTAGTAGGCTTAATACTACTTTACTTCCATAATAAACAGTTGAAATACAACATAAAAATTATTAGGGGCACACTGAAGTTTACCAATCACTTTTCACAGAACCATGGATTCACTGAAACTGACAGTCAAACTTTGAGAGTACCTCATGCAGAACCTGGCTGAAACCTGAGTCAGCTACAGAAGCTTTCCCAGAGTCATGCTTTGCTCGATTTTAAGTATCTCCAAAAATGAGGACCACAAACACTTCTGACCTATTCCAGGGCTCAGTCAGTCTTGGAATAATAGCAGTAGTAACAGCAACAGCATAAGCATTAACAATTATAAAAATGCCTTGTGTTTTTACAGAGTTTCATGGGCCTCTTGGGCTGTCAATTAGGTTCTCTGAGTGCAGCCATCANTATATATTTATATATTCATGGGTAAAATCTGAGTCAGCCTTCTTGTATTGGGGCAAGCTGTCCCAGCTCTCAATTTCTCTCTGTATGATAATATTTTCAATCCCAACACTTCCTTTGAGGGCTTCAATGGACACGCTCCAGCATGTCCCTGTTTCTCTTCTACTGAGGAGCCTAATGCTCAACCTAACAGTCCAGATGAACATGACCAGGCCTGAGTGAAAGAGAAGCATCTCTTTATTCTGGAAAAATGTCTGCTTTCTTTACCACAACAACACATCACTGATTTACATTCAGCTTTTGGTCAACCAGAACCCCCTAAACTTTTCTGTCAGGCTCTTTTTTCAGCTAGTCAGCCTCCAGTGTACCAGGGGCTGTTCCTTCCCAGATGCGAGGCTTGCCACTTCCCTCTCTTCAACCTCACGGGGTTCTGTAAGCCCCTCCTGTCCAGATTCCTTGAATCAGTATTTTGTGAAGTTTTGATAAAATACCTTATATAGGGAAACAAATGTAAGACATTCTCTATTTTCATTTTATTTTTCTAATTAACCCAAGAACAAATGTCAGTCTCAAGAATATACAAGTGAATTCCTGAGAAAATCTAAAAAAAAAGCTTACTATGAATAATCAGACACAGATTAATGGAACACTTGTCAGAATTTTAAAAAGAAGTGATTTATATAGAAGTTTCCAGGGTAGAATCATAGAATCATCTAGGTTGGAAAAGACCTAAGAACAGTGAGACCACTTCCCTGGGAAGCCTTTTAGAGTACTTCAAAACTCTTTTAGAGTGCGTCAAAACTCTTTTGGTGAAGGAATTTTTCATAGTACCTTAGATATCTTGTTTGAAATAAAATTGCCAACTGTCACATAAGCCTGAGAAATCAGCCATTGCCAATGATGTAGTTTTAAAAAGATCTCTATTTTGATTCAGTTCTAGCTGATCAGCATGAGCTGAAGAGTAGTACTAGCTCATTTAGTATTAGTTGATACAGTATTAGCTACTGAAGCACTAGCTGATGAAATTACTAGAAAAAGAATTGCATTTTTGAAATTGCCATTCAGACTTAACACTACAACTGAGAATAAGGACAGGTCAACATCCTACCTGGTATCATTAAAGCAAAATATTAACCATACTTTACCCAATATATTTTTATTGAAATACACATCCACAAAAGAATTCTTACAAAAAGGAGCAATAAAAACTAATTGTTGAAAAAGTCAGTCAGCTCTCTACAACCAACTTGAGTTACATGGTTCATTGTCCAGCATTCATTAGCTGTAGTCAGCTTGGTATTGTCTTTAATTTTTCTCTGAGGTGACACACATACGATGCAGTTTGTCTGAAAACACAATCACTGGGCTAGGTCAACCCCTTCCCAGTGCTGTTTCTTCTGCAGTTACAGTGCTGTGCACTGACTTCATGTCTCCTGACAGCACAAACACCACAAATGAAGAGTTGTATGAAGAACTGAAATAGCAGGTCTCAGGCAATCAAGAAAGAAAGCTTTACTGTTTGCTAGTAAGGGGTAAGTGCTAATAATTTAATTATTTAATTAATGAGAATAATTACAATAATACACAAAAGCAACACTACAATCCAAAAAACAGGGGTTTTTCAAAACTCCAATTTTTCAGGATAGGATCCTGAGAATTTTATTTTTCTTACAGGTAGTTTATGCGAAGGCAGTGCTACTTCAGAAAAATTGCAGCAGAAACAATGAAACATAAAGGCTGCATTAAAATAAAAGTATGCAGAAAAGAAAAAGAACCGGACTTTGCCAGAATAGCAACTCTATAGATCCCACAGTCTAGTAAATTGGGGTAATATGGTACTATTTTAGCAAAATGGAGATTCTTAAAATTCTTTGCAGAGATGGAATATTGTTTTTCAAAAAGCAGGATACCTGTGCAAAATTACAGTCCCTTTTGAGAAGGTTTGTATAGTCTAGACATATGAAAAATTAGGGTTTGGCTTCCTTTTTATGTGGTTAATTAGAAGTTACCTTTTCTTCATTGAAAGTACTGAAAGATCAGCAGATAATAAGTCTTGTCCGCCTGACTGCTTGTCTGATTGTACAACACAGATACTATTGAAAGGATCTTTGTGATTTTTGAAAAATAGTTTGGTCAAGTAAAATACAGAAAATCAGAAATAAAGTTAGAAACCATGTCCATCTGAGTATGAGGATAGCTAAGTTACTACTGCTTAAATATTAGGTTGTAATACTACTTTACTGACCTCGAATGAGTTTCTGCAACTTACATGAAATTTCTTTGATGACTCTTTCAGTTTATTATTTCCACATGGGTGCTCCTGCTTTGTTTCTACTTAGTGATGCACGACTGACAACATTTCTTGACTAGATTCCAAGAACGCTTATGAAAACTGGTACATATTTTTGACATTGAGAGAGGAGGGGGGAAGCTAACATGAGGAAGAATAAAGAGAGCTGAAGGGGAAAACGGATGCATAGAAAGACACAAATGGTAAAGGAAGAACACAGGAAATATTAATTGTTTCACTAAGAGGGTGAGGCCCACAGAGATTCACAGCACAGCTGAAAAATCAGGCACCCCTCAGTGCCAAAGAACATAGAGTAGTGAAGTTCAGGCCTGGCATGCTGCTTGGTCTTTGCAAGTGCACAGCAATCCTTCTGCATTCCACTCAGACCAGCAAAAGAATATCTCCTCACAGCAAAAAGCATGCCCTCTCAAAACAGAAAACACACCCCTCAAGTCCAGTCAGAATGCATTCCAGCTTTGCCTGAAGTAAACTGGGCTGTTTACTTGTGAGAGGAAACTCACCTAGCAGAGCAGGTGTAAGGACAACTGTTGCCCTAAAGGTTCCAGGATTTGGAGCCAGGCACTCAGACTGTGATAAACAAAAGAAGACTATCGGAGAACTAACACTATTTTTAGATCATGGATTCTGCTGACTTTGTGAAACTTCGGGTATTTTGGCAGAAAAAGGAAAATGCATTAACTATTAGAGAAATTTTGCACATTCCTTTAAAAGCTTTTAAATTAGGAGCATTTAGAGTTAAATAGTCCAGTAGTGAGATTTAAATTACCCTAAAATCAAATTTACAGTTAAATGGTATTCTTGATTTAATTTCTTACCCACTTTTACATCACTGCTATGTTAAATGTCTTTTCTGGACCATGTCTGCATTCTAAAGAGAAAAGGAATTATTAAAGGAATAAAAATTCCCCTCCAGAATGAACAGTAGCATAATTTATTTATCTTACAGAAAACATCAGTGTTGCAATCAGAAATTAATATAAATATTTTTCATAGTTTTCTAAAACTTCAATGTCAAAACATTTAAGTATAATTGAATCAGAATATTGTATGAAATATTACCTTATTTTTCGGAATCAGTTCTTGGAAAAAAAACTTCAGTAGCCTTCT
>VXBU01004007.1:1777-35034 GCA_013400315.1 Bombycilla garrulus
TTATAAAATAATTATCTATTATTACTCTCTTTATCTAATAAAGTTTATTACAGAATTGGTGGTCACGACGCAAAATGAAGAGAAGAGGGCAATCAACGGACAATAAAATTTCTCTGCCTCAGTGGGAAAAAGATTGGAATCTGCAACCTATGAATCTCCATGGTTTAATGGATGAATATTTAGAGATGGGTGAGCAAATTTGGGAGATGTTGATTTTCTTCAGAAAGTAGAATTATGTTGCATGTTAAAAGATTTTTTTTAATTTCCAGTTTCTAACCATGGAAATGCCTGTCTAGTTTTACAGTTTGGCTTTACCACCATCTTTGTTGCTGCCTTCCCACTGGCGCCTCTCCTGGCACTGCTTAACAATATCATAGAAATCAGGTTAGATGCATACAAGTTTGTCACTCAGTGGCGAAGACCTATGCCTGCAAGAGCAACAGATATAGGTGAGGGAATCTAATGGCTGTCACTGTCAGGTATCATCTTGTATTTTCCTCTTAAAACAACTTAACCCCTGAAGTATCTAATGTGTCAAGATGGTAGCATAACCAACAGATTTCAGTGATACCTTTCCTTTTAGGTGACAAAAGGATAGTTATTTGCTTTGCTAAGAGGATTCCTCAAGTTTGTTTTCCATTTACCGTAAGGAATCGTAATAGTTTGATTATTGAAAACAGGCTAGAAGTTATTTCCAGCTTCTGATTTGTGGCACTCTAGATCTAAAAGAAATTTAATTTAGAAATTAAATAAAAGAATTAAATTTTAATTTAAAATTGAATTAAATAAGAAATATCTTTCCAGAATGTCCTATTTGGCCTTTATAACAACAAATTATAGTTAAGCCTTTTTGCTTAGCTGTATCTTCTCAGCAGGGTATGCCCTATTGTAAGATTTCATTTAGGTGGCTCTAGTGGTGGCTGGAATGTGGGGAGATGGCTTAATCTTGACTAGTTTTTCTGTCTCATAACTCATTCTCAATAAGAAAGGAAAACTGTATGACTAATAATGACTTTATGATCACAAGTATGACTTAGTATCTTAATACTACTATAAAAAACTGACTACTTTGTTGACATTTCTCTTGTTTCTAGGTATTTGGTATGGAATTCTGGAAGGAATTGGAGTTCTGGCTGTCATCACCAATGCCTTTGTTATTGCCATTACTTCTGATTACATTCCACGTTTTGTCTATGCATACAAATATGGTCCCTGTACAAATCAAGGGTACAGACAAGAAAAGTAATTAGTATATTCCTTATATTTACATGTATTTTTCAGCGGAAGCACAATTTACTGTTGTATTTGTATGATAACATGTATCAGATACATTTCTGGAAGTACAGTTTACCACTGTATTTCTATGATAACATGTATCCAATATATTTCTTTCACATCTGTGCAAACCTTCACAGATGTGAAGTGCAAGTAAGTCAGCCATTCCAAAGAGTTTACAAAGTAGCTAGTCATATAAGTGGAAAATCGTGTCTTCTCTTCTGAATGCAAAAAAAAAAGTTTGTACATTTCATCAGTTTTCAGATCTTTTCTAGATAAGCCTTTTCTTCTTTGCAGTAGGTCAATACTTTCCTCTCCCAGAACCTTCCAAACACACATATGTGCTACCAAAAGTAGAGATGTACTCTTCCTGAACTGTCACAGGAAAAGAGAGTTTAAGGGCAAAAATAATAAGGTGGGAAAGGATGAAAAGAGATAGTATCAGAAAAATGTTAGTGCTTAATGCATATTACCAATTTAAGACAGAACTATGTAATTCTATTTCTTTTTTTGCCAGTGGTGATTTAAGGTATTACAGCAAATCTGAAGATCAATATTATAAAAGGATTCCTCATGCATCTCTTCTTAAATCTTCTTTGACTTTCAAATGTGCTTTAGTTAAGTTACAAGACAGATTTCAAAGATAGGATGTCTTACATGTCTGTGGTTTTCAAGCAACAGCAAAAATTCACTTCTAAAGTCATAAAACAATATATTTATATGATTTCTGTAATTAATAGTAATACATTTTTGACTTTAATATAACTGCTTGGTATATATGCACTGTTCATTTTACTGTTGGTGAAAACTCAGAAACCCTGTTATTTTTTTGTATATGCTGCATTTTTGGTGGCACATTCTGCAGGGGTGTCAAATTATTCTGCTCTCTGCCTTTCTATCCATCTTTCAAAGTTCAGTAATTTTAGGAAACAGTTAGAAACACTGTTGCAACAAATTTTTGGTTTATATCTCCCAGTTGATAAGAAGCAAAACTATAAGTGCCAAAAGTAGACTTCTAAACAGTGCTATACCTGAAGCAGATGTTAGTCTTTTTTTCCAATAAACTTTGCTTCTCTGCATGAAATTTTGCAATTACTATGGTCCTGATAAGCAGATAAAAGTATTATGCTCACAATATCTAATAGCAGAATATGTTACATACAGGATGTTTATTGTATAACCACTTTATGAAGAAAGTACTGCCTATATGGCTTTTTCTTTCAGATGCTTAAAAGGATATGTCAACAGCAGTTTATCAGTATTTGATTTGAGTGAACTTGGGATGGGATACTCAGGATACTGTCGGTATGTTTCAATGCTCTCACTTATTGTAATAAGGCATGGACATTAATGCAGGCAGTGAATTAAAAGTGCTTACATTGCTGGCATTTCTTTTTTTTGCCCTTAAAAGCATTGGAGTTCGTGTTTGTTCAGCACGGAAGCCTCATGTGTGAAGAGTGTGTGGTAGGATACACTGCTAACATATTGGAAGTTTGTGTTTGAAGTTTTTACAGGATTCCTGAAGGCCATTATCTTTCATGTCTGTATGAAAATTTAATTTAAAAGTTTTACCAGCTGCCAAGAAGGGTAAAAATCCCCCTTTCAGTTTTGTTAAGCATTCTGAAGTCAATTAATTAAAATACACAATTGAACTTTTTGTTACCTCTCTAACCCAGGCTGAGATTGCAAACAGTTAGGCAAGATGAATACAAGAAGTACAGCATAAAAATGAAGTATGACAGGAGTGCACTCCTGTTTTCAGACTTAGTTTTGCAGTGAGCGTTAGTTTAAATTAAAATCATATTTCATTTATGCACACTTTGTCTGGAGAATCTCAAATGCTTATAAGCAAAGACAAGAACCATTTTAGAATCAACACACTTAACACTCCAGCTTTGTAACAATAAAATAAACTGTTTGTTCTGGATTTCTGGAAGCAAAAAGTACTGTCTCATGAACAGCTTTATTTAATAGCCTCTATTCTGGACAGTTGCTCTCCCTTTCTGTTTAATTCCTCTTGAAATCTGCTTTCACTTCAATTTCTCTCCTTTTAGCCAGATCTGGAATGTGCTAAAGACCACTTGACTATGTCTAGGTTTTTGAGCGCAGGGTAACTTACAGGGTTTCTCTTTACTTTGCAGGTATAGAGACTACAGAGCCCCACCATGGAGTTCCACTCCATATGAATTCACTTTGCAGTTTTGGCATGTCCTGGCAGCACGGCTGGCCTTCATAATAGTATTTGAGGTAAGTTGTGGAGGGAAACAATTCCTTTCTGCCTCTTAAAAGTCTGGGTTGATTCTTTACAGTAGTCCTATAAGTAAATTGTCATTTTAATCAATTTTTTGTCCATTACCATCAGGAGAGAGGAAAAAAATTGTATTCCCCAAACTGTTGACTATCAGCTGCTTTGAACAGAATTGACAGAACATGCACTTACTAAAATCATATTTGCTTAATAGTCATCCTATCCATCATGTTGGTTCCCTGTGCAATCTTTCCCGTTTTATTGAAAAAGAAAAAATGCAAGTTTTGTGTATATTAGACACAGTTATTACCAGAGAGAATCTCTTGTGTGAGGAAAATTATACATATATAAATACGCTAATACAAAAGTAGAAACATTTATACTAAGTTGGAAGAACATATTGCATGCTACCCAGGAATCTGAATACCTATTTCCATTATAAGCCAAAGCCAAAGACTGCTTGTAGGTAACATTTGCATTTGTTGATCAAGCTAGTATATCCTGTAGTCACATCTTACTTAAGTCACTAACTATACCTTTTGTTTTACTTTTTAGAAAACATCAGCATTTGCCCATTTCTCTTAGATTACTCATTTACTCCCATATGAGTGTTTTTATTAAAAAAAAAACCAAAGGAGTTTCCTTTCAGTCACAATTTGAATCCCAGTTCCAGTTTGGCCACAGACTTTTAGGATCTATAGTGTATCCCTAAAAAGGCATACTTATTGATATGTTAAGCAATTATTTTTGTTTTTCTTTTCAGCACCTTGTTTTTGGAATAAAGTCTTTCATTGCCTACCTAATTCCAGACATACCCAAAGACTTGTGTGACAGAATGAGAAGAGAGAAATACTTAGTCCAGGAAATGATGTATGAGGCTGAACTGGAACATTTGCAAAGAGAAAGGAAAAAGAATGGGAAACAGTATCATCATGAATGGCCTTAGTCACTACCATGCTACAACAAAAACACTGTTTGAAATTGGAAAGTGAAGTTACAAAATGAAGTCAGTCTGGAATCCGTGTGAGATTTGATGGGGGTGTGTATATGTTCTTGCTAGGCAGTACAGTAGCATACTGAAAAATAGATGCACTGAAAAATAGGTGTTTCCGATGATGACAGTGAAAAGCCTTACCTGTAACTGGTCTGTGATGAGCTCCAATGACAATTGGCATTCAGAAATATGCAGACAGATTAAAAATCTGAACACTGTTTCAATAAAGGCAATGGATTTTCATGCTGTTTATGAAGATACTGTCATCATGATGAATAGAAAATTATCTGTGAACCTATAGAGTAAAGGCATGACTAAAACCAACTTACGTGATGTCAACTACTTCTACAGCTTCTGATTCCTCAGCTCCATCTGTAATGCCTCTAAAGAAAAGAGCACGTGTTGCCTTTGTGGCCATGACTTGATCTTTCAGGCTTACTGTTTTGTCAGGTTTGTCCTAGTCTCTTGTTGAGATTGTGGATGTGGTCCTACCCTAACAAAGGGGTCTGTGGCTGCTAAATATATACTATGCAGTTTAAGATTTGCACATCAGTGTCTTTAATTTATCCATCTGGTTGAAAACTATAAAGTCCAAATTGAGAAAGAAAACAGCAGAACTTTGAAAATTACACAGCTGTTGAGTTGTCTTTCCGCTTTTGTGTGTGGAAAAGCCATCTCCACAAGCTTCTGAGATGAAAGAACTGTCGTTTTCATGCTAACTGTGTTACTGTTCCTCTTGATCTGTCTGGGAAATTATTCTATGACTTCACAGAATGTTAACTTGAAATACTCCCATGCAGTGCAAATGATTTTCTATTCAAAATACAATTATTGTTATAGTATGCAAGCTTCTGCAGATTTTTATGAGACATGCAGTATAACATTGTGGCTTGCTTGTTCAGGGAAGAAGAAGAGCAATTTGTAACAATGTTCTTCTTATTGTAATAGTAAATGTTGCAGTAAGGTATGCTTCTTTTATTGGCCTGAGTATGTCATAACATTGGAGCTGGATACAGGCAAATATGTATACAGATTGTATATACATGCAACACAGGGTGGTTACTCTTAGATCTACTATTATTAGTAGTAGTAGTAGTATGCCTTCCTACACGTGGGGGGGATTTTTTCAATAAAATCACTAAAGAAGTAGATGTTCATTGAATAATCAAATTTTGGTTTTTATGTGCAAACAGCATACTGCAGTATTACTTGTGGTTAATAGTCACATTTTGGTGATGAAATTGTCTGTTACTAAAGTTTCATAATACAGAAAAAGTACTTAATGTTTAAACAAGTTTGAAGGGCTACCTTGCAGGGAAGGGAATGGATAAACAGAGTTACAGTTGTTCTGTTTCTCTTGTACTTTAAATAACGCTTCTCTATATTGGATGAGAAAAATCTGAAAAACAGTCAGCAAAGCACAATAATTAAAAAGTCTACAAATTTTGACATTTTTTTTAGGGATACAGCTGCAGCAAAATCACTGCTGAGAGATATAAAAAGACCTGAATTCTTGCTATTTACATTAAAAAGTATGATTCCAGCATTCACTTACATTTATTAGCACAATAAATTTATTTCATTGAAATTAATTTCAAGCGTCAAGAGCCCATCAAATAAATAGGATCTGTTGTATCCAGAGAGCCTAACATCAGACTTTTAAGCTCTTCAGTTGTTTCACCACATTAATGAGATTTCTTGGTTAATTTCAGCTCTGTTTCCAGACAACACACTTGTAGGAGTATCTATAGTACTGCATGAAAGGAGGAAAGAAATGAAGATCTGGTCCTATCAGATACATTACCTGTTCATTCTGTGATACAGGGCTGATGGAACTCATCTTGCCATATTTTGGAAAGGCTGTTCTGTTCCTTCATATTCTGGGTTGTGCATTAAGTTCCTCAGGAGCTATTATCAGGAAAAAAAATTACTGCACACTCCTCAGTGCTAATAGAATCACAACGTTTGATTTCATTTATTGTCTCTCTGTCTCATTCTATGGATTGTCAAGCACCATTTGACAGCATTAACCCTGTGTCACAGTTTTTGTTTCTGTGCCACCTAGTGATAATATTTCAATGCTTCAGAAGGTCACAGATGAGCTCTTTTCAATATTTTCTCTAAAAATAAAGTGTCTTGGCTGGCCCAGATTATAAAGATACAGGGTAAAATCTGGCAAAAATCAGAAATATTATTTTATACTTTCTTGTTTCTGCTGTTGATATTGACACATGTCAATACACACCTAGGCAAATTCCAATTGGACTTGAAAAACCACATTAAAAATATTTTTGAATTTGAGATTTCCATATATATATATAATGAAATTTTTCAGCACTGGAATATAGAAGTATATGCAAAGCAAGTATGTAGATCTGACATGGTGCATTTTGTGCACTGGAAATGCCCAAGAAGTTTGGAGAAACACTCTGGTTATCCTTTACTTTTGTAGGACATCGACAATGTGTGAAGGTTTTACCACTGTCTAGCCATTTACTTAAGCTGAGAAACCTTTTTGCTAGACTTCACTTAGTATGCTGTTTTCATTGCCTGCACGTTATTTTCCTAAAGAATAAGGCACACACTGTCCTCAGGAATAATGTATTTTTTGAATGGTGAATGATCTTTTCATATTCTAAATATTGTCTTTTCTAACAAATGGCAAGTATGACTAGACTGTGCATGCAGGCTGCATTTGTGAAGTTTGACAAAGCTTTAGAACCTCAATTTGTGCAAAAATGCTTTAGATCATTGCAGATCTAATCTATGAGAACTTTGCTCTATGCATGCACCCTTAGAGAGTCTGCATGATCAACTAGATTTTTTAATATATAAAATATTTGTTCAAAATGTGTTTATTATTCTTAACCAAAATCTGCATCTTGATTCAGACAAAAGAAGTTATCATTTCAGAAATGGCACAAAGTCCAGATACATGATATACACCTCATTTCTTGCAACTTTTTTATTCTAAATTTGTGTTTAATGTGTGAGATCTGAATTCTGTTGAATAAAAAAAGGAAAATAAGAATTCTGTTTTATTGGCCATCCCAATGAGAGGTTCCCTGACGTTTATCTCTACAAAGATGGAGGCATTAAGAGTGTTCACAACTGAGTGCTAAGGCTTGCCTTTATGTTGAGCTCAGATTCCCATAGCACACTGATTGAGCATCCTTCAATGGATATTCGGAAACAAAGCAAATGATGAGTTCAGTAAAGTCTTTGAAACTGTCATCAGCGGCATTCTCCTGGAGAAGGTGGCAACAGGTGCGCTCTTAGCTGGATTAAAGCTGACTGGATGGCCATGCCCAGAGGGTGCAGAGAGTGCTGTTTATCCAGCTGGCAGCTGGTCAGTATTGTGGTTCCCCAAGGCCCAGTATTGGGGACAGTTCTGTTTAAATGTCTTTGTCAATGATCTGAACAAGGGGATCAAGCACATCCTCAATGAGTTTGCAGACCATACTAAATTGGGTGGGATAGTTGATCTGTTGGAAGGCAGGAAGGCTGTGAGGAGGGATATGGACAGGCTGGATCAGTGGGCCAAGGTCAGTGGAATGTTCAGTATGGCAAAGTGCTACGTCTTGTCCCTGGATCACGACAATCCACTGCAATGCTATAGGCTGGGGGCAGAGTTGAAAGCTTCCCAGTGGAAAAGGACCTGGGGATGCTGCTCAACAGTAGCTGAACATGAGCCAGTATCTGCTCAGGTGAACAAAGAAGCCAACAGCATGTCAGAAATAGTGTGGCAAGCAGGACCAGGGAAGTGATTCTCCCTCTGTACTTAGCACTGATGAGGCCACACATTGAGACCTGTGTCCAGTTCTGGGCCCCTGAGTTCCAGGCAGATACTGAGATGCTGGAGCATGTCCAGAGAAGGGCAGTGAAGCTGGTCAGGCATCTAGAGAGATTAAGTCATACGAGTAGCTGAAGTAGCTGTGGTTGTTTAGTTAGATGAGGAGGCTCAGAAGAGTCATTACTCTCCACAACTGCCTGAAAAGAGATTGTAGCAAGGTGGGAGTCAATGTCTTCCAGTGAATAAGACAAGGGAACATAACCTCAGGCTGCACACAGTGAGGTTCAGGTTAGACATCAGGAAGAATTTTTTCATTGGAAGCATTGGAATGGGCTGCCCTGGGATGTGGTGTAGTCATCATCCTTGGAAGTGTTCAAGAAATTACAAGACATGGCACTTAGTGTTGTGATTTATTTGTATGGCGATATTTGGTCAAAGATTAGACCTGATAATTTTTGAGATGTTTTCCAACATTAATGATTAATTCCTTTCCTAACCCTTTTTGTTAAAGGATTTATAGAGAAAATGCTGACAGGACTAAGATTTCAGTAGGGATGATGGATGATAAGAGCTTTTGTTTTTTGTTAGATGTTTCTTTGGAAGTACATATTTTCACTAGTATGAAATGACATCAACTGTGGCTGTCCCTTTTTCTAACAACTTGTCATAAATTGTGTTCTGAGGCACAGTTAGGCTCAATTGTGTCCTGTGGAAAGCTCAAAAGGAAAATGTAGACAGACTGTAAAATTAGGTTAGTAGATAAATACCTTAATGGAAAATCTAATACATTTCCAGAAGTTTCCTTCTTAGAAAAGTTCTGCAGAAACATAGCTTCACAGTGAGTATTAATATGGGGAAAGGCAAGAAAGAGTTTTGGTGATGTTTTATTCTTAATGTGCCATTAAGACGATCGGTCAAATCATATGCATAATGCACATCTGCTGTTTCCTTGCTGTGGCTTCCTCCACTGCAGACTCCAACTGGGAGTGTTGCCAGAGAGAATTTCTGGAGCCATGGAATCCATTTGAGTTACCTGCCAAGTCCTGTGGGACTCAGCAAACTTTTGCATTATGTCACAGTTTGTTTGGAGACAAACTAAAATAGTTAGCCTGTAAATGTCAACAATTTTCATTAAAACTATTATAAGCTAGATTAATATATATATACTGGGTAGTAGCCCTATCAATAAAACAAATTTTATACAAACATCTACTTATGAATGCGATAAAGTTGATGGAAAACAAAAAAAAAAATCACATTTTCTATTTCGTTTCTATTTCTATTAAGAAAATGGACAAAGGTAAAAATAGTGGTATCAGTAATCATTTACAATGCAGTACTACTTCCAGAAGCATTCAGTTTTTTGGAATCCTCATAAAGTGCTGATGTTGCTTGTTTGGGGGCAAATTTTGAAACAAATATAAGGGCAGAATTTCATAGCAATGATTTGATGTTAAGACTGATTCTAGAATTCAAACAGAAGTCTTCTTCAGGCAGACCTGTTATTTTGTTCCAATGCATACTTTGTCTGGCTAAAATGCATAAAGTGACACTTTTTGCAAGAGTTTAAGTAAATTCTAACTTATATTCCTCTTGTGAAAAATCTAGTAGCTTAAAAAATTCCCTTAGTCTTTTCATACTCAACCTCATGCTTGCAAAACCTACATTCTTCTGAGAAAAAATCAGCAACCAGCATGTGGAGAGTGAGAATGAGTAGAAGGGCAGCAAAGGACTCATGTTCACTCCAGCAAGTTTTGCTCCAGAATTGCAACAGGCTCAGAAAAATAAGGGTTTAAGGATGGGGACAGGCGTCCTGATTTTTTTTTTTTTTCTCCCTTGGCTCATTACTGATATCCAGTGTTTTATTACACACTGCCTCCTGGGTGACAGTCCAATTTCCAGGGCAATTCTGTAACAGCAGATTTTTTTACAGGCTGTTTTTGGATGTTCCTTACTGAGATGCCAAAGCAGAAAGTGCACAAATACTTATCTGTCTGGTGCTTTTTACAGATCAGTACATGATTGCATGAAGCAGTGTGAGACAGTATGGGGTACCTCTACCTGTGCCATTTCTGTCCTTTCAGTCATTTCCCCAAGCACCACAGTTTTTTTCTCCTTATGTCCCTTCCTACACGTACTCAGACATCCTAAATACCCTACACAGTTGTATAACTTTTAAATTTCTATAATATATTGTTTTGACAATTTTTTATCTAATATTGCCGTTGCAAGCACATTTACTAGAAATTTGGATTGTCATAATGTTGGTGTAACCATAATAGCACAATGTTAACAGCACAAAGTTCTAATGGCACAACAAGGAACGGTAGGGAAATCACTATTCCAGGGTATACAGGGACATTATAAATCCAGGACTGAGATTTAGTCTTGAAATGCTGATGGTGTATTCCCTCTTCATGGCACTCGAAATGACCTTGTGTTAGTTCTGCTGACTCATTCTATCTTCTTATACAACCTCTGTATTGCTAGTTGTTCTCTGTAGTTTGCAATGTTATTGACATGAGCTGCTTTTTAAGATGAGCATGAGAAATTAAGATTAAACCCAGTGGAGTCTAAAGCTAGTGAGATTTTTAACCACTGAGAATATGATGATTTTTCTGTTAATAACAAAAAAAAATAAAAATCAGATCACATTTTATTTTCATGTTCTATTTAAGTGACTTGGAGTTTCGTATTGAAAAATCTTCTAAACTGTTGGCTCTAATTTTTACCTAGAGTAGTATCACTGAAATTTTAGTTCTTTGAAATAATCTCATGTAAAGTCTAATTGAATAAGATAGTTTAGTCATTTTCTTACTCTGATAGTTCTGGCTAACTTGCAGTATCATGTTCATAAAAGATTTCTTAAAATGTATATATATTTGAAATTTATGTAATGTTTAAATACAACTTGATTTCTAAGTAAGGAGTAAGAATAAAATTTCAGCTATTTTTTCTACTCTTGAATCTACACTTTGTAATATTTAAAACAAGTTTACAGTATCAGAGAGTGTTTTGGAAAATCTACTTTTCTGTGTAAAAGCTAGAAGTTCCTATGTCAGCTTTCAGTTTCTTTTGTGTTTTAAGATTGCTTTTACAAGCAGCTATGTACCCCAGAAGTAAAAGAATTCACTGAGGAAAAAGTTGTAAATCTGATTAACTGTTGTAAGCAACTTTTGGCATAAATTTGTTTTTGGGATGCTGTTTACTTTATCAAGGTTTATATATACAAATGCAACTACTTGCTGTATCATGCACATTTGATTATTACGTTGTTGGGTTTTTTTAATAATAAACTTGGATATCTTTGAAAAAGGCTGTGTGCTTTATTATTCCAAATATTCTAAGATAATTAAAAGCATTGTATACTTGAAAAGTGAGTGCTCATGAGCATTCAAACCATAGTCTTGTAAGAAAGTAATTTCAGGATCATACTTGGCTCAGGCATTTTTAACAATATAATATTCGATTATTTTGGCCTCAAGGCACAGCTAGACTAAGTTTTCAATTTTTCAGTCATTTATGTTGTACAGCTTTCACTAGTGACTAACAATTTCTTTAATTTAAGCTCTTCTAGGATTTATCTCTTCCTAGTTTCATAATCTAAATTTTTCAACCAAATAGTGTCACCCTGATTTTTGTAAGACTTTCTAAGCCTTCTAATATTTACATATTTGTGAAGAACTTTCTCACACACTTTCTGTAAACAACTCACTGTTTTTGCATTCCTTCATAGAGGAGGAGAAATTTGATGGACTGTTGGTCTGTCCAGTGTCTTTGGAGAGGTGGCACTGCCACCATCCAATCCACCGTCACTTTTGGAAAACTATAAAGGACGAGATCAAAAATAAAACTTTCTTTCTCTTTTCCTGTTCACCTGAGCTGCGGTGTGTGTCTGTGTTCTTTTGTGTCCTATAGCGACAGAAGTGGACATGCTAGGTCTGCCTCTGGAAGGATCAGTGGCTCAGGATGTAGAGGAAATGAGAAGATAATTAAACAACACTAGTACAAATACTTAAACAGAATGGGAATTTCTCTGAGTTCCAGTTTTGCTAGGACTTATCCTTAAATCTTTCTAGAAGGCTGAATAATGAACTACAGATTTTAGCCATCATACATTGTCACGGATGATCCACGTGCTGGAATTAGTATAACCCTGTGGGTGGCTCCATTACAAATACAGAAAACATTTGAGCTCAATGAACAGCTTTAGTTGTAACAAAACTAGTCTGGAAATAGTTGAAAAATCCTTCACTATATTTCTTTAATACCATTTGGAGAGAATGCAATTCTAGCCAACCTAACTCACTTTTTCCTGACATTAAATGGATAAATTAGGATTCTCTTTTATGGTAAATGACTTGAAAAGATGTTAAGTCTGTAGTGCATCCAATGCTGCCAAACTTGTGAAATGCATGCAGAGCATAACGATACTGATTTAAGTTCCTTAAGAAATATGCAGAGACTTTGTTGTCTTCAGAGTTATAGATCTCTGAATCAGATATCCTCCAACTATGACTAGAGAAGGTTTTATCATCCTCCATCTGACTATATAGCTTCACATTGGTGTTTTGGACCACTTTCACTCAGGAATTATTTTACATCCTTATGCATGGTAGTTAGACTTTCTTAATACAACCTAATCAGCAAGGTGTGTGGCAATGAGATATAAATGATACAGTAGTATTTACTTGCCTTGATAACAATCCCAAGTATGGAAGCAGGAAGGGAAAGCATGCCCCATGACACAGCAAGCAGCTAGCCAGACTCAGCTACAAACTTTAATGAGGTTATAAAAGGAGTGTACAAGGGATTAACACAAATATTGACTTAAATCTCAGCTTCTTGACAAACTGTTCCATGCAAGCTGGGAGTGTCATACAGACTATTTCTATTCTCTAATTAAAAACCTGGAACCACTTCCAGGGGTAGGGCACAAGCACAGACAGGGTGTCCCAGGTTACAATGTAAAAATGTGCCAGAGGGTTTCTATTCTATCTCCATCTTCATTAACTGTTGAAACCAGGCAGGACAGTGTTTTTCTTTACTTCCTCCCCCCGACTATCTCCTGCTAATGGGCCATCAATGCCTTGCCCCATGAGTCATAAATAACTCCCTCCAGGACCCATTTGTGTTTAATAGGCAATTAAGAACCCACTGCATGACTCATAGAATAACATCATCCCATTATGAGATGCTCCACCCAGGGGGAGGAGCCAAGCATTCCCACCTGGATATAATGTGGGGATTGAGACAAAACAAGCAGCCCTTACCCGCTAGTTTCCAGAGGACAAGAGCTACCAGACCTGTCTACAAAATCACCACTTCAGCAAAACCACTTCATCTAAACTGCTACCACCACCCTAACTAGCAGGGTATCAAGTTATATTCTGACTCTGACAGTGGTTGTTTTTTATTTTCTTTTATACTACTACATGTTTCTTACTTCTTCCTATTAAATTATATTTCTGACTTAAAGTTTCACTGATTTTGCTTTCAAACCAGCACACAGGGGAAGTAACTTCAAGACCAAACTGATGTACATCTGCATAATAAAGATGGCCACTGGTAAAGCAAAAGCAACAACAGGGCTCTTCAAAGACATACAAGTTAAATGTATCAGCTGGGTCCATGAGTCATCTTTGATATTTTCATTGTATATTTCATTCAGTTGTGAATTTTGTTTAAAAACAAATATATTTATAAAAAGACTATATCCAGAAGTTTATCAAGGTGAGAGGTGATCCGTTGACTTTTATTTACAACCAGCAAATTTTAGAAGAAATGTGTTTCACTGAAAGAGAGCACTGAATGGACTCTCTTTCCAAGACATTGTATCAGACACATTATTTTCCTAATTATGTGTCTTTGTTTCAGAATTCAGCATGATTTATCAATTAGGAGGCATGATCATCATTAAATGTTGGTTTATTTTCTTTGTTGCATAAGAGTGGATCCTTTTGAGGTGATAACTAAGACAAGATAAAGAACTACTATAAATTCAAAGTAAGATTTGTTACTCTGTCCTATAGCTTTTATAATGACAAGTTGTAATGAAAACTTTAATTCCCCAGAGGAAGCAAACACAGTTATCTTGGTGACTGAAAGACTAGTCTGATCTTTACAAGATTCCTGTGAGGGGAGTCTTTGTGATACCTGGGTGTAGGCTCAACCTGACCTTTCTTCTCTCCCTCCATCAGAGGGACGCTCACAGTCTCACCTTAGTGACATATCTCACAAATTCTCTGAAGTCTTTATTTATCTCAAGTTCACCTTTGCACATTCCCTTCAGCAATGAGTTGCTGAATAGAGCTTGTGATGCAGATGTATCGCAGCTGCATCTGAATGGGAGCTTCCACAACAAAATTCATGAACCATTCTTCTGAAATAGCAGTGCTTCCAAAACCCCATTGTCCAATCATTTCCCAGGTCTCCCAAGAAATTTGTAAATAAAAATCTGGCCTTTATTGCTATAGAGAGCAATTGTTCCCTCTTGGTCACCTACAAGCTGGTAAATTTGGTTAAAGAAGTTACTAATTTCTGAGGCTGAAGAACGAAAGTTTGGTTAAATGTCCCTTGTCCCTCAGCTTCTAGAGGCGAGATTCTCTGCTTATATTTGTATATGAATTTTCCTCAGAATTGTGACCATGGATCTGGTGATTATTTTCTTTGTTGGTATTATTCTTGGAGGTGTTATCTGTTCTGGTTTTATTTGCAGCAACTTCAGGCAGTTTTTTCTCAAAATTAATCTGAAAAAAAAAAAAAAGAAAGAAAATACCCTTGTAATTTGAAGCCTGTATTCACTGCCTTTTTCCTTTGATTAAAGGAAAATTGTTGAAACAGTGCAGGAAGAAAGGTGTTCATTCTTTATGCCTTTTTAATGAGCTACAAAGCCTTGAGACACCTGCAGAATTGCTGGCCCTGTTTTTGTGAAGGAGATGGAGATGGAAAGGTGCAGCTCAGATGCTGGTGAGTGCAGCACTGCCCGATTGTTACTCTCTGGTCCTGCTCTGGAGGGCAGAAGCCTCAGAGGCACTGATGGTGGGGGTGACAGCAGGAAGAGAACTTCATGAGAATATGAGTTCTAAAGTCTTTTTCTCTGAGCTTGGTGAAAGGCAATAGCTTGGTGAACTGTCTAGTGTGTAAAGTGCAGTTTTGTCCCTACTCAGCTGCTGGAGCAGGGAGGACAGGGAGAGGGAGGTCAGACCCTGTTTCATGAGCTCCTGGCTCTCCCAAAGTCTGTTTGTTTTTGGAGAGCCTGAGTCCCTTTATTTGATGGAAATGGGAAAAATAGGCAACATTACTGACCAGGGTTTGGCTGATCTCGTTTTCAGTCTATGGTGCTAATGCAGCATCCCTTGCATAAGTTCAAAAGCAACTGTTGAAAGCTGGTTAGTTCTCTGCTCAGCACATGCCCTCACATGTTCCCAATGCTCCTGGGGCACAGCAGGGCCAGATGATGGGTTCAGGTACTCACCTCCAGGCTGTCATGCTGCACACCACACCAGAGGAATATTTTGAGTCTTTTGGACCAAAAGCAAAACAGATTGCAGACTGGCTTAATTAACACTGGTGGGATGTCTTCTCCTTTACTAGGTCCTGCAAAGAGAAAATAATAGTATGTGAGTCTGTGGATAGCTGGGTATGAGCTAGCCTGGGAGCCTCAGACCATGAGGTGGGGGAGCAGGATCAGAGCCCACTGCCCTCTTCTGAGTCTGTTTCTCAAGTCAGCTACTGGACTTTTAAAAAGCTTTTTTAACAGCCAAGTCAGCTTATACAAAAGCATGTTTATTTATATATATGTCTGTGTATGTTTAGAACACCAACCTGTTATAAAGCTTATGAACAACCCTGTGATGGCACAACCCATGCAGCCGATGGCACTGAAGTACAGGTAGGACAGGGAGTACAAAGTGTCTGCCAGCAAAGGCCTGTGAAGAGGTAACAAAAGCAGCTAGTGATGAGCAACATCTGCATTTAAGTTGTTGCCTGTCTGTGCCAGCAAAATGCAGCTCATGCTGTAGCTGGTGTGTCATCTGGCATCAGTCTGCACTCCCAGCCTGCTCTGTGGTTACTACCTGCACCCCAGCTGCAGGCTGGGGCAGCACACTTGGCAAAACATAGGCTTAAGTGGGAAAAATAGGAAAAATAGGAAAAATACCTCTCTGGAGCTGCCATGGGAGCTGCTGTGACCAGTGCCTTGGTGCTGTTAGCCAGCGTACAGTTGAGGGTAGACAGTTGCAGAGGAATGGACTTTGTTGGTGGTGCAGGGTAAATGAAAGAGCCAGTACCAGTCCAAAAAGCCAAGCTGATGCCAGCTAAGAGGCCTACAAGAGCACCCTTGGAAAGTATAGAAAGGTATTGTTAACAATGATATGTGGAAAGTGCTTTTCTGTGAATGTGAATTAAGCAGGAGTAGGTAATGATGGATTACAGTGTAAATAAATTCTGTTCTCTCTCAACTAAGGTATAAAACATGGTATTTTAGTGCCCTCTATTTATAAAAGTTGAAGCACAAGTGTGCTTAAAGCCATGGTACAGATTTTAGTTTTACTTCAGCTAACCCTGATGGGAATCCTGATGGGGTGATACAGAATGAGTTCATATTGTGTTTTGATTGAAAGAATGAATGCAAAGCTTTTGAAATCACTCTGTGCATCCCAAGGCTGGTGCAAGTACTGAATACTTTTTCTTCTTAATGAAACTCAGAAACAAACAAAAAAAAAATTAAGAAAACCCTCATGTGAATATAATCACCAATTATTCCACAGTTGGGTAGACTTAAATTCAGCAGGATAAATTTAGGCAGAGAAAATACACATATAAATAGATCTTAGATCCTCAGGCACTAAATCTGAAAATCAGCTTGGGGATCCAAACAATTTTCAAAATGGAGTTTTAGCCAAAAAACACCAAGAGAATTTCTTTTAGATGGGATTTTTGTTTCCTTACCTTCCAGTTAGCACAGGGAAACACAATTCCTAGAGTAAATAGTCCCAGCATTGGCCCCCCACACATCCCATGGATGGAAAGGGAAGCCTGTGGGTGCAGAGAAGAAAGAGGAGTTCAGGGCAGCAGCTGAGGGGAAGCATGCCCAATTCTGATTTTGGTCTGTAATTTTCAGTGGGAAAATGGTGAGGGAAAAGGGATAAGTAGTGATTTCAGGGCACAGTTAAAGAGAGAATCATGCTCAGTATTGTTTCCTAGCAGTGAGTCAAGAGTGACTCGCTTATTCCTACTTATTCCTCTCATTAAAATGTCCAGAGAAATGGTTTAAGTAGTCTAGCAGCCATCAGAGCTGGCAGTATTATTTGCTCAGTTCATTACATTTTCTGTTCATTAGTATTCTATTAGTTGCATTTCTGAAGCAAGAAATACCTGCACAACTCCTCCCAGCAGTGATGCTGCTGCAGCCATTGAGGTGCACAGGCCACCATATAATATACCTGGAAAATATAAGGTAGTGAGGTTTTCAGTGCTGGTTAATAGTGGAGATGGGTTCTAGCTCAGTAGTGTTGGAGATGACCAGGCAGCATGGAGGAATTTGCACTTCTTATTGGATGTTTAGAGTAGACTATTACACACCCAGCAAGTGTCTTGTGTGAAGTCTCGTTAGGGTTTTTGGTTGATTGATACTTCTTACAAAGTAGAACAATAGCAATGAAATTAATTTAAAAGTAATATCTCATGCAGAAATATTTCTGTTGCCTTTAAATGTCACTTTTAAAATTATCTTATAAATGAGTTCAGAAATTATAAACCAGCATGGCTTTCTTCCCTTGACACCAGTTTTAACTTCATGTAGGTGAAATGTGTGAAATGTGAAATGTGCAGCATTCTTGAGTAAAGCCAACCAAAACTTCTGTGCTAGCACACCTTGGTTTCAGACTTAAAAATTATCTTTCTAGGTCCAGAGTGAAAAAACTAAGTAGTAAGTGGAAAAACAAGAATGGAAAAGACTAGAAGCATAGGTAAGACTGGAAAAGACTAGAAGCAGAGATAGAAGTTATATGGGTTTGGCTCTTTCGTTATATTTATGAACTTTAATAGAATTCCTATTATTATGGTATTATCATGGTATTCATAAAAGGGTTATTGTTGGAACCCAGGGGGTTCCTATGATGCCTTTGGCCGACCCAAAACCTGGTCAGGAGGCTTTTCAGCCTTGCCAGAGGTGTCAGAGACCCTGGAATGATACTAAAAATACCTGTAACTCTGATTCTAACCCATGGAACAGGTTGTCAGCTTTGTATGAGGAATTTCAGGTCACAAGAACTTAGATAGTAAAATAGTAGTAGTTATAAGTAAAAAGAAGATAATTTGAATGTATGTACAGGGGGGTTTAGGGCCCTGTACAGGGGGGTTGGAGATCTGTACAGGGGGGTCTGAGACACAAGATGGAGGATTTTTACACGTGGCATGTTATCTTATGTTCTTCTTCATAACCTCCATCTTCTTGGTGATGCTGGCACTTTTGGATTGGTTTGACACAGATCTGGACATGGTGGTGTGAGTGGCATAGATTGGTACTTAATTGTAAACATTTAATACGTAGTTTTTAGTATAAAAGATTACAGCTCACCCGGGGCGGGCACAGTGTGTCTCTGGATGCGTTCTGTGTCAACCCTGGCAGGGCAGAGAAATCTCTCTTTGATAAGGACCCAATAAACTGCCTTGAGAACACAAACAAACGACTCCAGACTACTCCTTCAACAGTACGGGCCGGAAACCTGGACTTTCCTACATATTGCAGGTCTCCTGGGGTTAAGAAGATCCCCGCATTTGTGGCGTCCCAGGCTGGGCACGAAGACCACCACAGGTTATGATCTTTCTGCAAGACTTGTAACAAATATCCTAAAAATTAAAATAATGTTTGATGCTTGATATGCTGACATTTTGTGGGGTTTTTTTACTTTTTTGGTTTTCATGCTTTTTCTCTGAAATACTCTGATAGAAATTACTTACTGTATTACTCTGAATAAATACTAGAGTAATGTTGTAATAACTGCATTAATATTCTTTCTGTGTTATGAAGAGTGTTTTCCAATATTTTCAGTAGACCAAACTTTTCTAAGGCTTTTGAGTAGTGGTTGTTAATGCTAGATTATATTTGTTCCTCTGCCATATGGTGCTGATACTTAATGCTGCTGAAGTATCAGGCTGATGTTCACCTTGAGATTTTACAAAGTGTTAAATTTCTGTGGAGGCTTCCAAAGTACAAGTGTTTCTGAGGGCATCTTTCTGTACAGTGCCCTTTGCTGCTAAATAAATGGGTCTCATCTAAAGTACCCACATAAGCCTTTGCCGATCCACATGCTCATCTTCTCAGAGAGGTTTGGGAAACCTTTCTTGACCAAGTCTTCAAAGGTAACAGTTGCTAAAGCATTGATGCTGGCAGCTACCGTGCTGTAGAAAGGGAAAAGAATGGTAAGTAAATAGGAAGCAATATAATCTGAAATCAAATTATGTTTGTAAAGAAATGCTTCCTCCTTTTCAGCACTAATGCTCTCCAAAAACTGTATGATTCACAGTATTTTGCATATGTGCTACTTCAACTGGGGAGCTTTCTACTACTTCTGCAATTGCTGGGGGCTCTACTTTGTGCTGTCATGGAACAAAATAGAAACGCATCCTCACTGACTCTTCCATTTACAGGTTTGCAAAGACCTTAAATACAGATTTGTTCCAGAATTAAAACTTTACTCCTTTACAAATTGAAGGATGTACAGTCACCACTAGTGCCACCCTGGTCCTCCATGAATGGCCGAACTCTTTTAGCTAGGTGAGTGAGGCTGTCTTTGGTGAATACAGTTCAGGTAGACTTGCTGAAAACATTTATACCCCTGACTATGATATTGTGACAGTTAAGACTCCAGTTAATTTCTCCATGAGCAGTTCCTAAGAGTATTTTGAGAAGTTAAACTCAGTTTTTCTACACTTTGTCTGTATTGATAACATTATTCTTAAACATATTTGGGATAAAAAGATACTGGAGATGTGTATAGACTTTATCATGAACACAGTCTTAGAATAATTTAGGTTGGAAAAGATCACAGAGTCCAACTGTTTACCCACCACTGTCAAGTCCACTACTAAACCAAGTCCCTAAGTGCCACATCCACATGTCTTTAAATACCTCCAGAGATGTAACATAATTCAGTAAAGAACTACTGCTACTTCCTAGAATGTTCTAAGAAAAACAGCTGGGCTTTTCTTAGGGTTTCATATTTTGACCTTATTCTGGATCCTCATGAAATTATCATAAACAACTAAAATGTAAATTCAGATTCACAAACCTTAGTGTTCCGCTAAATGCACAGGCAACAAACAGTCCTGGGACTCCTGGCATCGAAGAAAAAATGTCCATAACAAAATATGGCATGAGCTGGGATAGAAGGAGCACGAGAGCAACACAAGAAATTAATAAAGAGTTTCTTAGTTAATGGAAGAGAAGGATTTTATGTTTATGAGCGTGTTGCTAAATTCTGGTGTTGTCCGAAATAACATGGTTTCAGATTTTGAGCAAAGGGGATGTCTTTTGGCAAAAATGCTCAATTGACTTAGTACTGCAGAAGTGCCAGAATAGATATTATTGTAACCCTGATCTGGCATCCACCTTAGTCCCTGAGTGCTGAAAGGACATAGAGCACTGCACAAAATTAAACTGCCCTAATATGTGCTATATCTGAGTCCAAAGCAGCTCCTAATTATTGTAATGAACACCTGTACCTGATCAGGAGCTGAAATGAAAGCAGCAGTCCAAGGATCACAACTCTTGTAATGAGAGTACATCACCAATCCACAAAATACTGCACACAATAGAACTGTCCAAAGTCCCAATAAATTCAGGTAAAGTGCCCTGGAGCAAAAGAGAGAAACAGTTTAATGGAAGAAAAATTAAAACATTATTACAAGATATTTATTCTGAATTTTTTTGGGAGATGCCTTAATCCCAACTGCTTATATAAGTCAAATTGGCTGTATAATTCAAAGCAAGATTTAAAAATAAAGAAAAAGGAAAAGTACATCATCCTTAGTCTATAGGGTAAGGATAAAGTTTCCAAGCAACTCCATAGAACTGGAAGAGTCAAGTAACCTTTACACAAAATAGGCTGCATTGAGTGCTGGGTCTGTCATTCCTGTCCCTTGTAAGAACAGATTTTTGCCGGTTGGGAGATGTTGATGCTGTCCTCCGTTTAAAGCACACAGAATATTATTTCCAATGTTACTATGCAAACTAACAGTCTTGACTGTTTTTCCCTATTCCATGAAATGCATGTGGGTGACAGCATCTGCTAGAAAGATTGTGTGGCTGTGGGTCAGCAGTCCTGCAGGTTCTGACAACTGCAGAGATTTTATAGAGCTCACATCATGTTTGGACATCACCTTGCTCAAAGATTTATTGCTAAGGCCAGTTCAGAGTGTGCTACAAGGAAACAAAGGTTAACCCAACTTGTTACTAGTGATGTTCTCTGTGGTGTGACTTCTAAATGTTTTTCAGACACTGAATGTTCTACAGGATAAATTCATATAGACAGTCATGACCTTCAGAAAAATTATTATGTTTATAGACAGCAAAAAAACTAACTGTTTGAAAAAATTATCACCTTTTTTTTTCTTTAGCCACATGGGCCAGCCCTAGGTGTGTGAAAAAGTCTGATTGTTTAGTAAAATATGTCTTGCTATGCATTTACTACTGCTGAAGTTGAGGAAACTAGCAAGCTGGAGACCTGTATATCTATGTTGTGAAGATTCACTTTGTTCTTCATTGATTCTGATTATTCTGATGCCACAGAATTTTAAGAAATTGTCAAGATTTAATTTTATTTAGTTAATATCTTGTACTGTAGGGCCCCATTAAATCAATAAAAACTTTTAATCCAGTATAATATAAACAAGGTTCCAATAGATACATTTTTACAATAAGGTTGTAGGTAGCATAACTTCTCTGTTGGCATCTTTGCTGTACTCTCCCTCTGAGGATTAGTTTATCAGCCTGATCATAAATTGATAAGCTGCAAAAGATAGATTTTTCCTTTTTTCTCTGCATATACTTATGCCAGAGGAAGTAAGACTGTCAGAGCAAAATTAGCTTACTAGCACCTAATGGGATCACAATATTAATTTAGTATAGATGACAAATGAGTGTAATTCTTGATTGATTGCAGGAATAGGATAATGACAGGTAGCTTACAGTTTAGCATGCTTTTCCGATTTGCAGGAAATACATCTCTGTATTGTGGACTGATTGACTCCATAGAGCCCCAGCCATGTAAATGTTCCCCCAATAACTATTGTCCAGAAGGTATGTCGTCTCAAAGGATCAGCATCAAAGCTAGAAGAAAGAAAGAAAGAAAGAAAGAAAGAAAGAAAGAAAGAAAGAAAGAAAGAAAGAAAGAAAGAAAGAAAGAAAGAAAGAAAGAAAGAAAGAAAGAAAGAAAGAAAGAAAGAAAGAAAGAAAGGAAATTTAATTTTTTATTTAAACATATTTTTTTCAGCAAGAGGTAGGTGATTTTTTCCAAACTGTCTGGCATGTTCTACCATCTGAATCAAAAATTCTGCATTGGTAATACTGATTTCCAGAACAGACAACACCTGGTGTGTTCAGCTTTGGAAGGTTTTTTTTTACTTTTATATTGGAACACATTGTTTTCAAGTCAGGATAAACAAGTATCATTCAGACCTAGTCAGAGGATCACTTAATTGAGATTAATCAAATTTATAAGGGTGCTTATGCTCAGACATCACACCTATGTCATGTTATAGGAGACCTACAAGCCATCCTGCCTGGGACCCTGTCTTCTGTAAGGAAAAAAGTTGCTTACCAAACTCTAAAAAGGTCCAGTAAACTTTTAATAACACATCACTATGATGTAACTTCTTTTACAAGAATTTGCTTCAGCTGCTGTTATGTTTTGTACAACAAAATTTACTCAGCAAATCTAATTCATACAAGTATATATTTCTGTCTCAAATGTGTCATCTTTGCAGTTTTCTTTATCTTGGTCAGGACAGCAAATAACATTTGACCTTGCTGCCATATTCTGCCACTTACTTGCCTTGATTAACCAACAAATGCCCCAAACTGCCAAAGGAAGATCAGATTTCTATCCCAGTGCACTGGAGCACTATTTCTCCCTGCTGTGGTGAGTGCAGATAAAACATAGTGTCAGTTTTATGAATAAAAAACGAAAGACATACAATTAGCCACTGAGTTTAGCTCAGTTGATTAGAACATGGCGCTAACTGCATCAATGTTTCATGTTTGATCCCTGTATGAGCCATTTACTTAAGAACTGGACTTGTTGATCCTTGTGGATCCCTTCCAACTTAGAATATTCTTTGTATGGAATTGGAAGGAATAATTTGGCTCCATTTGTAGCTACACAAGGAAAAATGGCATATCTCCCATTCAGTTCAGCAGACCTTTGATTTCTTGAAAGAGTTAAACTTTCCTAAAGGTCAAATGCACTGCCAATAGGTGAAGAAAAGAGGAATGGACTTCTGTGAGTCACCAAGGTTGTTTAATAACAAGTCTGCATATTTTTGATTGACTGAGGGTAGTGTTTGTAAACGTTTAACATACAGAAATAAGGGTTTGCATCATTTGTTTCTTACTCAAATATGTTTAGCCGAGATCCTTCATGGGCATCTCCCCAGACTTTGGTTGATCCACCATTCAGACTAGTTCCTCGAATCAAAACTGTCACGAAGCCAGCCACCATAACAATCATTTGAAATGCATCCGTCCAGACAACAGCTTTTAGTCCTCCCTAAAACAAAGAGAAACTGTATGCCCCCAATCTTCTTTCTTGTTGCTCAAGTACTGAAAAATGTAGAAAGACTCCTTATTTTGACAGCTGTATGTACAGCATGTAGCAAATCAGGGCTCTGCATTCCTCCACAAAGTTTGTATTTTTGCAGGCCAGAAAATTTCACAGCCTAAATAGCTTGTCCATGGGCACAGGAGAATATTTAACCTTCAGTTAAATGCTTTTTTCTGCCTCCTTTGTATCCATTTGAAGAATATATCATGGTGTGGAACAAAAGCTTAGGGAGTTTTGGCCTGTTCCTACATTCCATAGGACTCCATACATTCTCAGTGCCCAGTGGTCCACAATTAGCCCAACGCAGAAAACTAGCTCCAGAAAATTTGCCATTCAGCTTTCTTCCATAGCTGCTTTCACATTTGAGCAAATCAGTACCAGAGCATATAAGTGTTTTCAACAAGACTGGAGTGATATATTGAAAAAAATCATTAGTGGCAATGAGAATGGTAATTAGTTTGTGTTCTGAGCCCCAAGACTCTGCTGCTTCACTGCAAATATCTATACAATATCTCTATTTCAGAATTTCTAGTCTCATGTTGCTTCCACTCAAAAGCAAAGCTCTCTGACCTGGTGATTATCTTTCCTAGGTTTTAGTGCTTTGTTCTTGAGCACAATTTTCATTACAGTGTTTTTCAGCCTGTAATTCGTAAAATATAAGAATCATCTTCTCAAAAGATGATGGGAAGATTATTGCCTCCTTATCTGGACTCTGCCTTAGATGTCTGGTTTAAACATGGAGACATACAGCAGTGGATTAGAGAGGATCTTTTTCCTCCAAATAGACTTCCTTATAACACAGAGTGTAGAAGAAATTTATCTCTATGTTGTACATAGTAGCCATCCTTCTCTGATAGTCTGTCATGTTTAAAGGATGGTGGAAGTAACCATCTATGTTCCAAATGCTCAGTTATGCCTGTTACATACCAGAGTGCAATAGAAAGTACAGACAATTCCTGTTGCAGCTACAGAGCCCCAGAGATCAAATCCAGTGACTGTGAAACCAATGAAAAAACCATTGTTAGTGAAATGGACGTAAGTCCTCTGGAAGGTAGCAGAAGAGCTATAATCCTTTAGATTTAGAAGGATAGGAGTAATTATTAATTTATTAATCTTTTGTGTCTGAGCTTTGCTGGATTGTTCAAGTTTTGTAGAGCACTATTTTGCATTGTAATTTTCTTTCAAACTAGAATTAACGAACTTTCAAGCAAAAGTAACACTTAAGTATACTTGCATAAAGCAAAAATATCATTCTGATGAGACAGAGCTTTATAAGCAATGCTTCACTTCTGTTCTTAGTACAGAACTTTCCCTTGAGAAATCAAGTTCTTCAGAGATTCCCAAAAATCCTAAGACAAAAAAACTCCAACCCCTAAGTAAATTCCATTACCTGCAATTTAAGAATGATTTAATGCTAAAATGTGTTTCATTAAAACAACTGTGTTCATTTTTCTTCATAAATTTTCATGGAATTCTGCTGCATGACACAGGACGAAAATTTGGTGCTGTGTGAGCGGTGGCATCGAGCAGACTGAATGCAACTCAGATAATGAACAATGAAAAGAGCCTCACAATCTCTTCCCCATCAGTTTTGATAAAATCAGGATTTGGGCCACAATTATTCCTTATGCCCTATGACAGTAAAATTATAAATCATATCTGTGGTGGTAGATGCTGTATGCCTAGTTTGCAAATATTAATTTAAGAGGTCTGGGAACAGACAGCAGAACAGAATTAATCTCTGACTACAGGGAAAATAGTTACGCCCATGGAAATCAGAATACAAGAGACAGGGACATGGGGAGTCAAAGTACATAGTATGGTCTTGGATGATCGGTTTGTACCATGAACTTTGTCAGGATATTGGGAAATTGTTTGCTTCAAATCTCTTCAGGTGGTTCTGAGTGGAAAGGAGAGCAGAAGAGCGATCACGAGGCTCCTGCTAATGTTTGGGTGTGAAAGGAGCCTGGGGAGTCAGAAATGCAGAGCTGAAAGGTGAAGACAAAAACCTTCATACAGAACCTTTGAGGAGGGTTGGGGTTTTGTATTTATCTACTTTTGTTGCTCAAGCAATCTTTCTGGTGTGGTTATTCTGGGTAGCAGGTAGCAGTGTAGTGCAGGATAAGAACTCACCTTGGTTGAGTGCCAGTGATGGAGCATAGACCACTATTCCTGTGTAAAGGATCTGAAGGAGGAAAAATGGTGTATTTGAATGCTCAGTGATAAAACTTGTAGGGCTTGTAATTTAGAGTAGGGCTCTGAGCAAAATACCAGACCTAGGGGTTTCTTTAAATCAGCTTGTATTGTATATGGCTTTCTGTTTCAGCCCTTAGAAATTAAAATCTTGCATTTAATTCCTTTCTGAGAGAAGGACTATTATCTGTATTTGTATTATTTATTTCCCTACTGCTAAGACAAATAGATTACAAAATATCCTCATGAAATAGAAAAAGGGTATCTCCAGAAAACACAAATAATGATACAGAAATCAAGTTGCATTGATCTTAGAAATTGAATTTTTATTTTTCCATTCAATCTTTTTCAAAGTAACTGACTCAATACCCTTCGCATGTAAGATCTGAGAGAACTGATGGAGAAACAAAGCTTCAAAGTCAATAAGCATTCAGATCTATTGCCAAAGGCTGGAAATTACTAAAATTGAATTAATGCAGGGGGAAATGTCTCTTAATCTCCCATCAAATCCCATCTTTCCAATAAATACACAATTAATGTAACCTTACAAGCTGGTCACAGCAGTGACCATCACAGGACCATCACAGGACCACAGCTACCAGGGCATCTGGCCAGGATACCTTGTGCAACAGTTTTCACCTCAGTGTCATAAATGGGTAACTAAACATAGCCAGTAAAACTTGACCAGCCTCTCAAGAAACACAGAATCCACTTATTTGGAAAGAGAGAGGCTTCAAGTGAACATAATGAGACCAAGAATGTGTGGTGAGAGTACAGCACAACATCTGAGTGTTAAAGACAACTAAAATGCCATTCTTAATACTAAACAGGAAAAGTAGGGAAGTTAGACAGTTAAAATATAGTAATACTTTCTTTTTAGCATTCATAGTTCAAGTGAAAAAATGAGAGAAAAAAAAATAGTACTCATTAAAACATCTCATGATAAAAAGTGTGCTGTGAGAGACTAGTCTGTGAAAATCAAAGTTGAGTGAAATTAGCATAAAAAACAGAGTCACTATTATCTTACCGTCTGTAGGATGTAAATCAATGTTGCAGCAAGACGGACAATCTTGTTAAATCTTAACTCTAAATACTAGGAAAAAGAGTAATGTCAGTAAAGTGCACATATAGCATCTTTGACACAGACATTACCTTCTGTTTGCCCTAAGTAACACCTTACTGTGCAAGTAAACTTACTGGCAGCTGGCACCTCTAAGAAATCTTCTCATCCGTACCATGTACTTGAAGTTGTATATTGCGTTGAAGTAACCAATACTTGCTTTATACGAGGAATAACTGGAAGATCCCAAGAACCACAAAGAAATTCAAACTTCAAATGAAAGTATATTCCAACTATACAATGAGGAAAATTGAGGGCATGTTTAGCAGAAATAGCATCAATGAAATCAAGTAATGACAAAACTGGAGGTGGAGCAAATGGTGAAGCAGCAACACAAAGTTTCCTAGTGCATGAGCTAAGCTGGCTTTCCCACTTGTTCTGTCTCAGTCTAAAGCCAAACTTGCACATCACCAATATGAAGAGGCAAGAAGGGGGATTTGATGGACTTCCAGGTTCAAGGATGTAGACAGGTATTGCCACCTTCAAAAGAACTGCAGATATGAGTGGATCTCTAGACCCAAAAGCCCAGGTTTTAAGAATGAATCACCACCTGGGATCTCTGCAGAGTTGCTCTGCCCCATGGCAGCCTCCATGGGGCAGAAAGGTTCTTACTTAGGCCATAGTCCCATATGCCTCCCAGTAGACACCAGGCATGGGCTGTACAAGTTTCCCTTCTTTTACAAGTCTCTAGGCTGTGTACTTTGTACTGCCAAAGCATCTTTTTTCTTCATTTTGCTCATGCTGATCTTGTGTTTCTTGCATAATAAACCCCACAGTTTGCCACATAAATACATAGCTAATTTATGTAACTTGACCTATTTCTAAAACTAATTCATGAAGGAAACAGTCATCTTTCCAGCATTCTTGAAGGGTCTCTCTGTCTACAATGACACTTTTGGAGGTTCAGATGACAAAAGTAATTAATTCTCTGATATTGGATCAAAAGCAACTAGAAAATGCAACTACTTGCATTTATTTTATTCAATTTTATTCTTCACTAACCTGAAAATATTTCTAAATACCCAGGCAGATCTGTTTGACCAAAGCGCTTCCTTGGGTTTGGGATCAGTGAGGATGAGCAACCTTTCTGTTACCAGAAAGCTCTTTGTGAACTAACCCAGTTTCATCATCCAATTCCTGCTTAGTTGAAACTGCCCACAGAGAGGAGAAACCAAACATGCAGGAGTTGACTGAAATGAGTAAGAGGCCACCCCAAATGGTCAGTAGCTGTCCTGTGAATGTGCAGGTTATAAGGGTTGCTACTGAAATGTACTATGTAGGAAAAAAACGCGTTCCAGGGAAAATGCCAGGCAAAAACTCTGCAAAATTCGGAAGTCATTAATTTAATTTCCTAGAGAATGCTTGAATTCATTCTCCAGGCCTGACTTCTTTTTCTTCTTTCTTTTTTATTTTTTGAACAGGCCTGCCACCTTCTTTCTCTTCCTCCCACCTCAGCTATTTATATAAAGTAACTTGGCCAAAATTATTGTATCTAGACTAAGTTTGAATTGGGTAGTATTGAGTGTTGTTCCTCTCTAAACCAGAGCAGAATACTCAAAAGACCGGAAGCATTTGGAAACACTTAAATAGTTTCCAACTGTAACTTAATTTGGTGCTGTGTGTAAACCCATATCCTGTCTGTGCTATATGTGCATAAAAGGAGCTCTGACCCTAAGATTGTGATTTCATCTTATGCAACATAAATAACTAGCTTGAATAATGCAAATAATTCCTAAAAATAATTGGTATATCAATATATTTGTTCTAAAAAACACTGCAGAAAGCTTTCTGTCAAAGATTTTTCTCTAAAAAATATATGCATGATACTTAGTTATCTTTATTTTATGATTTTTACTTACCTCATAAGTGCTTGTGATGCCAGATCTATAAAAAATGGGTAGAAAAAGTTCAGCAGTAAAAATTATGACAAGTGTATACGAAAGAAAGAAGAGCACAAAGGATGCCCCATAGCGATAAACTTCAGAGGGTGTCCCCAGGACTGTTACTGCTGACATGAAGCTTGATGTAAGAGAAAAAGCTATGGGTCCACATGTCATCTGCTTACCACCCACCAAAAATTCCTTTGAAGTTTTCTTTTTCCTCTCTTTAACTGCAAAAAATATTCCAATGCTGGCAGAGACTAAAAATAGTGCTGCAAAAACAACATAGTCCCAAGTCACAAATTTTTTGACTTCTGGAGCTACAAAGTTTGGCATTGCACCAGTTGTATAATTCTCTGATGGAAGATTCTGGTTTACTATGTCTGGTGCTCTGACCAGATTAACTCTGTTGACAGCAAAGCTGAAGTTTATCTGTAGCTCAGCAATGACAAGCAATAAACTGAAAGACCCTTCAGTCAGAAGACTTTTCCCAATCCAGTTCAGTTCTAAGGAGTTAAAAAAAAGGTAGCTAAGGAAGAATGCACTTAGACCCTAGTACTATGGGTGCTTCTGCCAGACAAGCTGAAATAAGGGACTTAGCTGTGAAATGTCTAGTACAATCCCTTTTTATCTGTGATGTGTAAATTTAAGGTTAAACATTACCCTGGTATTGACTTGATCCAACTCTTTCCTAACATCTCAGCATTTTTAAAAAATAAAGTGAGAGCAATAGAGAAAAAAAATAAAGGAGAGAGAAAGGAGAGAAAGTTCAGTGTACAAACCTGTCATCACACTAGTGAGTTTATTTTCACAGAAACAATTTCTTCATATGGCTAAAAACTGATCTTGATTACCATCAGTAGGCTTTACAGTTGTCTTTTGACATGCTAAGTGTGCTCCTTGGTAGAATCTCTGGAACTGAAGGTGGCCATAAGAAACTGAAATGTATAATGGTTAAAACTAATTATGGTGCTTCCCCCCACTGCTGTAGTCCAGCCTTAGTGTGTTTGGAAACTCAACGGACCTGCAGATGAACAGAAGTATGGTTTGTGCTGCACTGTCTGAGGATGAATTTCAGTTAGAAACTAATTTTTAACTGACTTCTACTAAAACAATATAGCTTCTGTGGGCTCATGTGAGAAGTTACTTATTTTATTTATCCATATAAAATTTTGTTGGACTTATAGGACTAAAGAATCATAGGAAACCAGCAACATTGAACAGCAACATATATCTTAACTATGTATTTGGCATAATTCTGTAAATTCAATTATTAGGTTTTTCTTTTGTGTTTTTGTTTTAAATAGTTGAATATTCATTTTATCTTTGTTAGTGCCATAACAACACATTTTCCAAAGAAGCAGTAAATTACTTGTCATCCTGAAGGATTAACTTGTAACACCAGAGAGCTGGTGTGTGCAGCCCTGAAGGAAGGGTGGAATGTATATTGTGAAGAAAACAGAAAAATAAGAAATTACGTAACCTGGGAGAGCTTTTAATAGCAGAAGTCCTTTTCTTCAGCCTTGTCTCGGTTAGGGATGGATCCCCACATCTTCTTCTTAAGTCATCAGTAAATAGAGTAAATAAATAGAGTTTTGCTGTGTCAGTAGCAACTTAGTGTGTGTGAAGTCTTGCCTATTCCCATCCATTGCTTAAGAGAAGGACTTCTTCTATCCATGTGTGCAGGAGAGAATGTGCAATTTTATAGCTGGATTTTGGTGAGATTGAGTGTAAAAAGGGGAGTTGAAAGTCCCCTTTTATTGCCAAATGTGAACTGAAAAAGACAAACAAAAAGCCTAAATGAATATGCAAAGATACTTCTTTAAAGGTACTGCTGTATCTATAGACAAAACACTTCGAGTTCACAGAATTTAAAAATATAAAGTGCAGGTTTGGGATCTATGACCCAATCTATGGCCCTCTATCAAAGCCAGGATATGGATATAGCAGTTACCATAGCACACCATTGTGTCCTAAAACCTGTGAGTGGTGAGATGGAGGGACCAGATGAGACAGCAATGAAACACTTTCTGTTACGGAGATCAGTTAAAGTGAGTCAGCATAGGTAACATTCTGAGAGTTTTCATACTACTGTATCCAAATATACAACTATTATTAGTTAATATTTCTCTTTTGTACAGACCAAATGCCTTAAAGCATTATAGTCTCAAAAAAGCAGCCAAGCATTCCTCTGCTTTTGAGAGGGCTTTTTTTTGCCTTTTCCCCCGAATTTTCTCTTCTCTCTCTCTTCTCTCCTTATAAGTGTGGATATGGATATGTGTATTTTCTACATGTTTTAATTCATACCTACAGGGTCTTATTAATAAATGTCTCTGGCAATGGTAAAAGCTATGCCATTACAACAGGGAGTTTCTGGGGTTAACCATCAACCCAGTCTGGCAGGAGGCTAATTTAATAGTGTTTGTATGCAGCTTGTAGGGCTTACCAGGAAAACCACAGACTGATCTAGCCTGATCACAGGTACATCAAGTGAATTCACAAAAAGATGCAAAACCCTCAAACTTGAGGGTATTTCTTCTTAAATTTGAGCTGCTGAACTGCATTGTGTAAATAAGACGTCATCAGTCTTACAATGCTGAGAGGGTAGAGAACTGTTTATGAAGCCTGGGATAAAAAATGAAAATATAAAGCAAATGAAAAAAAAATTTATCTGAGTCAGAAGGTTTCTCTCCTAGTCATGTTACTAAAGAAACTGTAAGTGGAAGATCCCTGTAATATCCATTCTTGGAAAATAAGTGTAGTGTAGAAAATTTCTATTGGTATAAATATAAGCCTGCAGCAATTACTTTTAAATTATGAATGTTTTTTTCTAGCAGAAAAGTGGGGATTTTTTGGATCATAGTATTTTACACAAAGTAGTAAAAAACTAATGGAATAACAAATTGAAAATCAAGCTGGAAACGTAAATTTGTGTATTTATAANGAAATACTAAGATTTTTTTTTTTTTATTTATGCAAACTCTTGTGAAACTAATTTTTAGCCAGGGTAATCCAAGGAAAAACCTTCACTTTTTTAATATCTGACCAAGAATCTGACAAGAAAGTCCAAGTTGAGTGTTTCACTTTTCCACTCCAGGCTGTAGGCATGTGAGGTTCTATTTCAGGCCTCATTTCAACATCTGAAAAAAGTACTTGAGGATAGTAAAGTTAAGGGTGTGACTGATGAGCTGCAGCCTGACTTCCTGCAGTCAGGCAAGAAAACTTGCAAAGAATGCTCTTTTCCATGAACTGCTGTAGTTTTTTTGCCCCAGTTTTGGGGAACATGAGAATAAGCTTTTAAGGGGGAGAGGAGACATAGCATGAGTGAATGGATACATATAATTGAATCTTTCAGTTTGAGATTAGGAAAAAAACAAACCTTAATTCAGTATTCTATTAGCTTGAGAGTTGAGCATCTCTTCTAATGCTTTCAAGATGGACCTGTCTTATGCTAATATGCAGAAAAGTGATGCTGTAAGTGCCACACCTTGCATATTTACAAGCGCTTCCCTAGGAGTAAGCTGAAGACACCTCTGCCTGCTGCTCTCACCACCACAACTATGTTTTCCACTCTTGTTTTCCTTTTTTCTTCTTTTTTTTTCCTTGCAATGAGAGATTTCTGTTTGGGGCAAATGCCAGTTTGAGATTATAGAAGTCATTCCTTTCCGAGGCCAAACTAGAATCATGTAGTCTGATGATCAGTGATTAGATCATGAACATTTTTTTCTGGCTTCACCTGAGTTAATCTGTTAGATACCCACTGTCATATGTAACAGATTTAGGACCTAACCCTTGATCCATGACTGACTGATCACTAGTACAGAGAAGAAGAAAAATGAGTTTTGAATTCCGAAATTACTTAAAGTTTTTGCATCTTCTGCACTTATTTTGATGCTAAAGTCCAGTATTTGAGTCTGAGATCTGTCC
>VXBU01004007.1:43906-55124 GCA_013400315.1 Bombycilla garrulus
TTATTTTTATTTTTATTTTTATTTTTATTTTTATTTTTATTTTTATATGAATGTAAATGTAAACAGGCCATCTCTGCATTTCATTTTTATTCAATGCTGCCTTGATGGAATGAAAATTTAGAAGTGAAACAAATCTTCCCTGTCCCCTGCAGGCTTGAGAATAGATAAAATATTTTGCTTCTATTCTAGGTTCTGTTTAAACCTTTGACAGGGCAACTGAAAATTTTGTGATAAATCACTTGCTGTTGATAGCCAACATTACAGTGAAAGAATTTTTGACATGAAGACGAAAGGAGTTGTTTTTCAGCATTCTGGCTTTTGCAACTGATCTTGCTTCTCCTCCTTGTACATAACACACCCAGTGCAGAGTAGTACCTTGCTGAATTTTTGGATGATTTTTTTACTACTCTATGGGATTTCCCCTGTTTGTGTTAAAGTCCGGGGTCTTTTTGGTTAGGGGATTTTCTGCTTTGGCTTTTCACTGGATGGTTTTGAATTAGCATATTTGTTGTTTTATCTTTGGTGTTGTTTTGCCCTATAAGATCTGTGGAACAATAACTTTTGCTTTCTAGTTAGAGGAGAGAAAGGAAAACTGAAAGGCAGCAGTCTTTTTTAGATTTACTTTTTGTCTAGGCTTTGTTTGCTGGCGAAGACTTGGAAATGGGACTTCTGATGGGATGCCTGCCAACTGGCCGCATGGCTCTGGATAAGTAATTCATGCTTTCATCTTCTTTTTCCATAGGAAAGAAAAATAAAAAAAAAAATCAGATGATGAGCTGAAGCTGTTGGAAAAGGCATGGCTAATCAGCTTTTTAAGAGGTAGTCAAAGGTTGCTGCATCTCATGGTGCTGCATGGAGAAACACTTTCAGATCCCACTCACGAATGCAAAAATGCTCGTGTTGCCATATCCCTGTGCCATTTCTCAGCTCCATCGGAATAATTTGACAGGCATTTGTAGTTACGACCTAAATGCTCTTTAGAGGCTATAATCTTTGATTTATAACTAGGACAAGTTGTAGGAAACTTTGTTCTCAAAATGTTATCTAACCTGGTTATTTAATTATGCTAACACAAAGGAGCCATCACTGGACTATTTATCCTGACTACTGGAGTGTACATTAAATATTTGTGAATTCCTTTTGCAACATGCATAGTTCTTTACAATTTTTCTTCCTAATACATGACTAGGCACAGCTCCATGACACAGAAACAGCTGAGAACTGACAAGTCTGGTGAAGAAATGAGATAGAAATAAACTGGAAAAAATAATAAAGAATTTGGAACACAACTGTATATAAGGCTTGGACTAATACTGGTTTGAAAACAAGTGGTTTAGAAGGAGTCAGTTTTTTCTCTTTCACTCTTTTTTCTCTGAATGAAACTTCTAATACAGAGTTTGATCTGCTTTTATATTGATGAAGACATAGGCAGTGTGATTAAATATCTTGCTTGCAAATGAGTGGTAGTAAAAATCATAGGAAGAGTACCACTCTTGTATTTTACTTTCTTAGATGTTGACCAATTTAGAAAAAAAACCAAAACATAGGACTGTAAATAATTTATTGAGTAAACACCTTTGTAATTGGGCTAAAACTCCTATACCAACACAATTTTGTTGTTTGTGTTCTAGTGAACATCATTTCTGAGCTTTGTGTGGGTTTAGATGGCATCAAAATAATAGCAAAATTGAAAATACTGAGCTGAAAACCACATCAAGCTTTGATCTTGATTACTCTGTTTTTTGGAATAATTCAAGATAGGCATAAGTTGAATGGCAAATTCAGCAACTTCCCACATTATTAAGGAGAATGAATCAGAATTAAGGAAATACCTCTGTTATTTTTTAAAGATGCACAATCTACTTGAAACATAGTATAATTATACTGATGTATAGTATTTTTTTAATTTTATATTTTTATTTATATGGTATTCTGTATTGTTCTATATTATGGTATTATACATTTTCATGTATACTGTATTTCTATAATATAAGTTTTAGCATAATTATACTTATTCCTGTGCCAGAAATCAAATATAATTTTTGCTCTCCATGTTTTTAACTCCCTAATCTTGCTTATACAGGTGTGGCAACTATCTCAGTAGGACATTTCTGCACTAAGAAATCTGTAAAAGATGAGTCTTGGATTTTTTCCAAGAATGGAATGAACAAAGCTGTCCTATTATTAAACTATGATAATAATTATTATATAACTCTATCATACAATAGTAATTAATATTTAAATATTAGAGTAAATCCTGAGATAATGTAAAGTAAAACATGCTTTTGATGCTTACTGAAAGATTTTATGTGGTTGTTGCTGTTCTGCAGAAAGTTTCCTGGAAGAGTGCAGGTCCTGCTCCACATCCTACTTCTTCAGGCTCTCTGTTGGACAGAAATCAGAATATCTCAAGAGATTGCTTTCCTTCTAGGGAATCAGCTGTCTGGATTTACCACATGATGATGTGAAATGAAAGAAAAATCATTTCCAAAGACAACCTTAGATAATGTTCAGAGGAAATAAAAATTGCATATATTAATTTTCTGTAGCATCACAATTTGAGAAAACTGGGAACATGCTATCCTTAAGATAAATCAAAATTAGATAGTGCTGCCTAATCTCAGAAATCTCTTCCCAAGAAACGTCACCCAATCTCATAATTTCCTCAACGCCATAGGCCAAATTCTGTTTTAATTGAAATCCTGCGTAAATCAGTAGGAAACATCTGGAAAACAATGCAATTGCTTTTTAATTGTGTACACTGGGGTGTAATTCTACTCAGTGCCACAATACCTGTCATGATATATTGTTTTGGTTCATAAACAGTTGTATTTTGTGGATATCCTGGACACAGGGAATGTTTCTCTGTTTGTCCTGAGGGGTCCTGATCCCCAGAAAAACACTGCTTTTAACCTCCATCCATGGAGAAACCTTCCAAAGCTTTGGGATGAGCTTGAATCAACAAGTGTGTGAAATTGGTAGTAATGTAATTGTAGTTTGTCACAGGGTGAAAAATTTAGATTTTGGGTTTGATCTAGTATGAATGTAGGTGAGAGACCAAGATGGAGAATTTTGGGTGTTGTCCCTACCTCCTTCTTCCTTCTTCTACCTATTGCATTTTCGGCTGTGTAGGGAGCACAATTTCATTGGATGAAAGTGTCTGCAATGCAGGTACTACATGAACAGATAGAGAGTTAGGAATAGGTGGGAAAAGAATTATAAACTATGTGTTTGGTACATTGTTGTAGTTAATTGGATAGCATATCTTGTATGTAAGGCCTTGTAGTGGGCATTTTGAGGTCATGCTGCCACATGGCCTCAAGGTGCTGGGAAGCTACTGTCATCCAGGGCTTTGAACTGATAAAGGTAATAAGCTATCCTGAAGACCAAAACATCAGCAAGTCCTGTCTGTCTCATTCCTAAGCATGGCACAACACCACAATGCCTTCCCAGGTGATTCCCGGGTCAGGGGACCCCGTGTCTGCAACTCTGACAGTATTTTAACTAATTACATGGACTTCTATATATAAGTAACTTATAAATTGAGATCACTTTTTGCTAAATTAATAGGCAAAAAGCCAGTGGCACTACTCAAAAGAGCAAGTTGACTGTGGTATCACTATGCTTTGAAGAAGATTTTGCAGTGAAATATATTCACACAAATGTGTACTTTTCTCATGCTCAAATGTATCACATCTGCTATATACTAATTCTTGGTATTTTTCATAGACTAATATGGTATGTTTAATTTTTCAGTAGATAAAAACTCCTGGTACTAAATCTCGTATTAATGAAGAAAATCAAACCCTGGTGAAAGTTCTTGGGGGAAATAAAGAAGGTTCTAGATATTAAGACATTGTATCTTACGTCTTCATTGTATCTCCTACTTCTCCTGCTTGTCTCCACTCTTTCTTTGCCACAGTAAAAGTTATAAATTCCTTGGGAAAAAGAAGTAGTGCTATTTCTCACAGAAGAAAGGCTTCACTCCTGACTATAACTGTGGAGTTATATTCAAGTACAATCTTAGAATCATAGAATGGTTTGAATTGGAAGGAACCTTAAAGATCAGCTGCCATGGGCCGGGATACCTTCTATTACACAAGTGTGCTGGTTTGGAAGTAAAACCAGTGAGACTCCAAGTCAGAAATCCAATTTAATAGGAAAAAGTAAAAATACATGCAAGTAATACAAAGAAACAAAAACACTGACAGAGTCAGAATATAACCTGATACCCTGCTAGTTAGGGTCGTGGCAGCAGTCCAGATGAGGTGGTCTTGCTGAAGTAGTGATCCTGTAGGCAGGTCTGGTAGCTCTTGTCCTCTGGAAACCAGTGGGTAAGGGCGACTTGTTCTGTCCTAGTTCCCACATTATATCCAGGTGGGAATGCTTGGCTCCTCCCCCTGGGTGGAGCATCTCACAATGGGATTATGTAATTCTATGAGTCATGTGGTGGATCCTCACAATGGGCTGATGTCATTGTATGAGTCATGGGGTGGGTCCTCACAATGGCCCATTAAACACAAATGGCTCCCGGAGGAAGTTATCTATGACTCATAGGGCAAGGTGTTAATGGCCCATTAAGAGGAGATAGTCCAGGGGAGGAGGCAAAGAAAAACACTGCCCCTCCTTGGTTTCAACAGTTAATGAAGATGGAGGTAGAATACAGACCCTCTGGCACATTTTTACATTGTAACCTAGGACAACAAGGATTCTCAAGCCATCCAGTCTGACCTTGAACACTTCCATGAATAGGGCATCCACAACTTCTCTGGGCATAAGTATTTCCATGTGAGAGTGTGCATATGTCATTTTTGTGAATATAAATAACTTGTGTGAAGCCATTTGTAAGGCAAAAAAGAAGATATATTAGGAAAAGAGCACACATCTCAGAGGTACAATAAATACAAGGTAGGATATGGTGAAAAATAGTAGGCTGATCTGGTGCTTAAAGAATTTAGACATTACTGGGTGTTGATCTATGTGATTTTGCTCTTAATTTTGGAAGGTTATTAAGTTTTAGAGCTATTTCCTTAAAAATGAATGGATAAGACCTACACTTTATGAAACTGTTTTCTATACCTTTCACTGGGCTCATCTTACTGCTGCTTTAAAACCGGTATTACAGATGATGTTGTCAGAGTCAACATAAATAAATAAAAGTGTGAAGTGTGTATGTGTGTGTGTAAGATGCCCTGCCAGGCAGGTTGCAAAATGGGGGATTAAGGAGTGGAGGACAGAAGGAGAAAGTAGAGGTACTTTCTTATCCTTTGCTGCAGGCAATAATTGTTATTAATGTAGTGGTAAAGCATATTGTTGCCTGTGAAATCTTCAGTGAAATCTTTGGAAAAAAAAATGTTCATGTGTGGCCATATGTGTCTTTTTCAGGTACAGCAACATAAATCCATTTTTCTATTCTCTTCTTTAATAGCTCCTTGGACAGACAACCCAGCAGGAAATAAGACACCAGGCTGAATTTTTTTTTTTGCCTTCTACAGTTCTCTGTCTGGAAAATAAATCAGGTAAAAAGAAAAAACAGTGAATCAGGAACAGTGGAACAGTGTGGAGTTACAAAAATGAAGTTAGTGTTAACTTAGTTAGAGGAGACTACAGAATGGGATTTTTTTTTTTTTTTNNNNTTTTTTAGCTCACAGCACCCCACTCCTCATCTAGAAAACAAAAAATAAAAAGAAACAGGAAAAAGAGAGAGCTGAGTGATCTTAGTGTGGGGATCACATAACCTGGTTTTTCAATAACATGGAACCTTTGAGTGTGGATGTTGATGCAGAAGGGGGTATGTTTTTCAGGTTTAGAAGCAAATCACTTTTTCAGTTCGCTGGCTACTTATGTTACTATTCTCAATCTGTCTGAATCCCGTGGGTGAGATCTGGAAATACAGTCTCTTTCTGCACACTAGGGCTTTGATTCTCCTGCTGTAGTAGACAAGCAAATCCCAATTAGATTGATGGAGGTTTATTGATGTATTTTGGTGGGGGGGAAATCTGGGTTTCTGCTTGTTACAAGGGACTTGAAGGGTTGAAGACCAGACTTAATAGGCAAGGATGACTAAAAAGATTATTTGATTATTTTAATTTCCTTATGTACAAGTTTAAATTCTTTTTAGTAGTAAACTTCAATTCTTGTTTGTTCAAAAGGTGGTTGAATAGCCCCTTTTTATAGCTGTCACATTAATGAAGCCTGGGAGCTCTTTTTTCTTTTAGAGAATATAAAGCAAAGTGCTCTGTTCTCTCAAGAGGCATGTCATCTGAGTCTTTGCAGCACAGATATATTAAATCGAAATTAGTATTGCAGATTAGAAGCTGTCATGGTTTGACATGGCCAAATGCCAGGCACCCACAAAAGCTGCTCACCTGCCCTCCGCTGCTTCAGCTGAGCAGAGGAGAGAAAATTTAACAAAGGGTTCATAAGTTCAGATAAGGACTGGAGAAAACACTCCAAGGGCAAAACAGGCTCAACTTAGAGATACAAAGTGAAATTATTACTAAAAAATTAGGGCAGGATAATGAGAAGTAAAATAAGCCAGTAAAAACATCTTTTTCCCCAACTCCTCCCTCCTTCCCACCCACAGCACAGGGTGACAGATGGTGGGGTCTTGGTCATTTCATCACCGAGATTTTCTTTCACTTGGCTCAAGGAGAGAACTTGTTCCCCTGTGAGACCATGGGGTCTCTCCCAGGCAAGACAGTTCTCCATGAACCTCACTGACATGGTTCCAATCTCACCAGCAGCAGTCCTCCCAAAATTGCTGCCACGTGAATTCCTCTCACAGGGACACGACCCTCCCAAAATTGCTGTAGTGTGGATCATTCTTCCATGGGTTGCAGTTCTCCAAGGACAGGCTGCTCCAGCCTGGAAGCAGGACCCCCTCTCTCTACCGGGTCTCCCATTGGATCACAGCCTCCTCCAGGCATCCACTGGCTCTGGCATGGGCAGCTCCCACACAGACTGCGAGTGGATCTCTGCATCCCCCGTGGATCCCTATACACAGGTGCTTCACCATGGTCACCACCACGGCCTGCAGAGGAATCTCGGCTCCGGCACCTGGAGCACCTCCTCCCTCTCCATGTGCACTGACCATAGTGTCTCTATGTTGTTTCCCTCATGTTCTCACCTCCTCCTCTTCTCTGACTGGAATTAAAACTGTGCCTCTACTTTTATTTTTGTTTCTTCTTAAATATGTTATCACAGAGAAATTACCATCATCCCTAATTGTCCCAGCCTTGGCCAGCAGCATGTCCATCTTCAGAGCCATGAGGGATTGCTCTGCTGGACATGGAAGCTTCCAGCAGCTTCTCACAGCAGCCACTTCTGTGGCCCCCCTGCTATCAAAAAACAAGGCCAAGCAAAACCAACACAAATGCCGTCCTGGCTTAAAAGCAATACATTTATAAAGAAGGTTCCAAATATATTTATAAAACTGGAGGTGTCAAAACAGATCAGTCAGGAGACAATTTTATCCAGTAGATGTATCTTACAGCCCTATCACTCATTCACCTTTCTGGTCCAAGTTTTACTGAATTTGAAACAAAAACTGAAATTCTCCTTTTCCCCTCTTCAACAGTAATAACTGAGCCTGTGAGACACAATAGGAGTTTGTGCTATTAATTGCCTCCAAGCCCCCGAGCTCAGTTCACAAGTGGTTTTGCTGGCTTTTCCCTGGAAAACAGTAGGGTGTCCAAAGCCACATGCATCTTGGAAGCACAAAGCACTGCCCCAGCTCACTTGGGACAGCAGCATCTCAAATGAAAAATATTCACTTCTTCAGCTGTCTTGAAGTCTCCTAATGATCAGTGTGCCAAATTCACAGGATTTAAATAAGTAAATATAGTTGAACAGTGGTGGTTTAATTAAAAGTTGAGACATCTTGTTCACTGCAAAAAAGAAATACAGCACTGTAACAATGCTTCTGCTTAGCAGCATCTCCTGCATTTTTCTGAAGAAAAACTCAGAAAAAAATTAACTCCAAAAAATTGTGTGAGGGATGGATCTAGGACAAACAGCAAGTTTACAAAGCATATTCATTGTGAGTTTTGAAAGGAGGTAGAGAAGGAAAAATTAAGAGGTAATAAAAACCAATACTTTCTCAACTCATATGAGGTTTCAGGACATTTAAATGTGGTATCAAATGGTGTTCAAATATTTTAATTTCTGGGGAATAGAGAGCCAGTTTGAAACACTCTGAATCATTAATTTAACACCTGTATCTTATAAAAAGCATGGAAATAATGTTTAGAGCAAATAAAAGAGTACATAGGTTGTAGTAATATTAGAGAAGATGACAAATTTTTTAAAAAGGAAAATTCTGTGTTGTTTTATTTGAATTGGTACACTCATCATGATATAAAAGTGTAGTAATATATTGCATTTCAAAACAAAACCAATAAGGTTCCAGTATGTGACACTTTCTGTAGGGTAAACAGCACATTAGGGATAGAGAGACACAGAGCAAGATTACAGCTGTCTCTTGTTCTAGTCTAGGTGGTGACATCCCCTTTCTTTTGGAAATTCATCCTCTAGTCATGAATGGCAAAATTGCCATTAATATTTGTTCAGATTAGAAAGCATTTTGTAATGAGAATATGTTGTGATCTTTCTTTATATACAAATTTAAAATTAACAAGTTCTGATATACATTCCACTAGCTTGTTTTTAAATAAAAGAATAATTCTTGTCACAAGCATCTGTTTTTTAGCTAGTTTAGCACTGTGGCTTGTGGTATCATAACTAACTATGTGAACTGAATGGGAACATCTGCTTCATCATTCCAATGTCCCCCCCATACACAAAGAAAATGTGAGTTACTATTAACACTCTGTTACCACCAGTTTTATCCAAATCCTTTTCAAAACCACTTCAGAGGAATTCCAAGTATTGTATGGCTTAAAAAATAGTGAAATCTTAAAGGTCCACAAACAGCCTCTGGACTTCTCTGAGACTGACTGTGAAGTGTAGTATTCCTCTAGCTCCTGTGAGGGTTATAACGTATTGCAGGGAGAGCTAGACCAGCAATATTGTTGCTCTAACAGAAGAGAGGGTTGGCTGAAGGACTGTAACTAGTTGTCTGCCTTTTGTCTCTCATATCAGTTTCACTAATCTGCAGATATCTGATTTTCACCATACTTCCCACGGGGCCTCAACTAAAGAGGACATCTATATCCTCCAAGGTCTTTTGGTATTATTACCAAGCACAACGTTAGTAAATCACTTTTGTTCCTCTAGCAGACTTGGATCACAGAGCCTCTGTGGCACAGTACTCTAAACATATGTGTAGTAGTCCTATAAGCTTGTTTGTAGATAGCCTAGATTTTGATTCTATGTATAGTGCTGTGGATCTCAAACATGGGAATACTCTCAGGGCTTGGGCAACATTTGGTTGTAGTTTGAAACTAATTCAAGCAGTACTTAAATGATTTCTTGAAATATCTTGTCACTTGGAGATTTTATGCTGGCAGTTGTATGAATTATCTAAATTGTAGAATCATGGAACAAATGTATTCTTATTGAAATTTGGCTCATTTTATTGTAATCTGTCAAAAGCTCTTTAAGAAAATACTGGCTATGAGATAAACTTGTTCAAAATGGAAAGATATTTCCATTTGACTTTTATGGGAATTCATTTTTAATTTCCAAGATGTTTCAAAAATTGCTTCTCTCCTTTGGCTGTTTTTCACAACTTGATTCTTTCTGACCAGAGTTGTTCACAAATATTATTTTAGCTAGTGTTTCTTGATTGATCATTACCAGACTACCTCTTTGATTCAGAGCTTACTTTTGTTCAGGCTGAAAACTCTGTTTGTCTCAGACATTTCCATGGGCCTAGCAGTTGTTCTGAAATGTGTATGACAAAACATGAGCTTTAAAATCTTATACTTTAAATCACTCTGTGCTCCTGAGTGCTTGTCTCCTTCCTTGTGAACTCCAAGGAGATCAGAAATGCAGTCTACTCCTCTTTGCCATGCTAACAAAACATAACTGGTAGGACTGTTTTCCTGACTCATGCTATATATTGTAGGTAAGACTAAGACAATGCCAGTAGGTATTTTTTAGCAAGTACCTGCTTCAACTGTTTCAGACATACCCTGCCTCTCTGTTGTTGACTGCTGCTATTTTGCACACAGGATGGAAAGAAGCTATTTCCTACATTGGGCTGCAATGTCCCATAGGATATAACAAGGCCATTAGACTTCATGGTCAGTAGCCGTATCTGTTTTAAGAGTTATAAATGGAAAAAAATTCAGCCACGGACAAACAGACACTGCATTGTGATCATTGATCACCTTTGCATTTTCTATTTTTGCATTGTGTTTTCCCATCTATTCATTGCCTTGTTGCCTTGTTGCCTTGTTGCCTTGTTGCCTTGTTGCCTTGTTGCCTTGTTGCCTTGTTGCCTTGTTGCTAGACATTGAAAGAAGTGAGATGTTGATTATTTATATGCTCAGTGTGGGGCATTATTAGGCTAGAGCCTGCAGGACTTAAGATATAAAACTAGCTATCTGTCTTATCTGAATTTATGGTAAGAGAATGCAACTTCTCTAAAAACATATAATGAAGATGGAAGTGTGGGAAGAACTACAGAATAAGTGTATCATAGAAACATGGGATGGTTTGGGTTGGAATGGACCTTAAAGACCATCTAGTTCCAACTTCCCTGCCATGAGCAGGGATAGCTTCCACTAAACCAGGTTACTCAGAGCCCACATCTATATGTTTATAAATGTTACGGAATAGTAAATTGTGTGTCAGAAGAAGAACCAGAAAGAGTCCTAAAGTTACCTTATTTTTTGTAAGAAAGAATTTGACACAAATGTTTGGTTTTGATACTAGAAATACTTTGTCATTGAAGTTAAACATTTGGCTTTTAAATGGAAAATTAACGTGGGCATTTTAACAGTAAAGCAGGTGATCCTGGTTTGCAATCCTGTAAAGAGAGTAAGTTCAATACCAAACATGTTCACCTATATATCTATCTACAGACATAGATAGCTATACATACATGTAATATTATGTTGAATTGTTGAATTTTAGCCAGTTTCCAGAAATTCATTTCAGTGACTAACTAAAATTGACACATTTGGCAAAACAGCAAGCATTAGCCAGCAGTGAGGAGGCATAACGTGTCCCAACTAAGTGTTTATTGCAGAAATTGTAGTCCTCTCCTCTCCTCTCCTCTCCCCTCCTCTCCCCTCCCTTTTCCATTGCC
>VXBU01004008.1:0-45892 GCA_013400315.1 Bombycilla garrulus
CTGGCACAAGCCTCGATCATCTGCGGTCAAGTAGGTGGGGGGTCTAGAAGGAGGCTCAGGATGACCCTACAGCAGTCTTCATTGGCATTTCTTTGAGCCATCTCCTTAATTCCACCTGCACCACTGGATCTTGTATTTGTTTTTCTATTTGGGCACAAAGACGGTCAACAAACTGCAAGAAATTCTCTGAAGGAGACTGTTTAATATTCAAAAAACTGCCTCCCGGGTTCTAGTGTTGGTAATTGATTAAATGCCTTTTCTGCAGCTCCTGTGATTTTATCTAGAACAAATTTGGATAGCACCCTATCTTGGTCTTCAGGATTAATATAAATGCCTTCTCCCAATAAATGTTCATAAGTGATATTATTCCCCTCCATGTCTGTGGCATTTTGGGTGCTTTGTTGGTGCTCTGATAGGAGACTCCTTAGGGACCTCTTCCAGGTCGAACGCTGAGGGGGTGAGGAGGCACCCGAATAAATCATGGAGGTCAGCTTTAACAGATTCGAGAGATGTAAGTGTTGCCTTCATCATTCCCTTAAATATTTCACTTTCCCGAGAAAACTCTTTCTGAGTTTTGCCTAATTCATTTTTACTTTGGTAGGAGAAGGGCTGGTAATGTCGAATAGGATTGCCCTTCCCCACATAGAAAAGAGGAGCAGCAGAAAAGATAATTCCCTCCCCCTGCTTCAGATCTCTGGGGCTTCCCCTTTCAGCTCCGCCCTGGTGGGAGCTGGCTTGGGGTATGCTCCCTTGGGAGCGTGGAAGGGGCTCACTTCCCACCCTGGCACCACCCCCGGGGAAGATCAGAAGGGGTTAGTTCCCCCCCCCAGCCCCGCATGGCTTGTTAAGGAGAATAACTCTAGCCCCAGCTCTGCCCCCAGAACCGTGGGAACTGGCCCAGGCTTCGCCCCTGGACCTGCCCCTGGACCCACCTATGGCCCCACTCCCTGTCCTGGCCCCGCCCACAACAACCGGTTTTCCAACATTCCTGGGCGGGGTTGCAGGATGACGTGGTGCAGGGGCGGGCAGGAGGGAGGGGGGAGGGAGCCCGAGGGAAGGAAGGGGTTTTGGGATTNACAGTGGCTGTGCCACGAACCCTGTGTGTGCCGGACTGCCTCATGTGTCCTTCCCAGCTTGGGGGCAGAGGGTCCGGGAGGAGGAGTAGGGGAAAACTCAGGGGAAAAGAGTTTTTCTTCTGGTTGTTTTTCCATTCCTTTTTTAAGCAGTTCTTTTCAGATTAAAAGGAACACCGGCGGAAATTTTGGTTCCTTTTTATCCCCCTGTTCCACTTTGGGTGTTAGGAATTCCCCAGTTTTGTCCCATGTAGAAATAGAATCTATATTTTACTGGGTAAATTGAGGAAAATGGAAAAACAACCATTGAAGAAATTTGATTATCAACCCTTCAGAAATTTTGCAATTCCCACAGGCTAAGATATTCTGAATTTGGGTATATGTGTCCCTCTGAGGTGCAGAAAGTCGAGAGCCCATTATGATGTTAATTTGCAATCTGCGCAAGTTTCTACCTTTCTTACAAGTCCAGACGTGTTCCCAGCCTAGGAAAGTGCCTGCCCACGTGGCTGGCTACCCTCCCCTAGCGCCCGTCTCCCACACCCAAGGCCCTCCTATCTCATGGGGGTTACTCACCCTTTCCTGGGAGACTTCAGCCAGCCGTAATTGTAAGAATATTTCCTCTTCTGAAGCCGATTTGCCTTGGGCAGCAGGCAAACTGCCGGCTTCACCTCCGGTAACTCCTGCTGTGTAAAAAACAGCAGACATTATGGAGTAGTTGATGACCCAAAGACTATTAAATCCATGGGTGGATATCCAGGTAAAACATGAAGTCTCAGAAGGCCCACGACTTTGGGTGCCAATTGTAGCCGTTCTCTTTGTCCTGAAGGCTAAATTGGCAAGCCTTAGGCTTACGAGAATTGCTACAAGGACGAGGAAGAAGAACACTCAATTCCTGTTCTTCAGAGTTATGGTTTAATTCAAAACTTTATCCCTAGGGTGAGAGAGCATGGGGGGAAGGTTGGGAGCAGTTGCCTACCCGGGAGCAGAGAGAAAAGAGACCTGAGTCACGTGTCCTGGGAAGTTTAATCCCCTAGGGGACAGGGGGACGCTGGGAGGAGGGGACCATCAGCCAACAGGACAGAGGGGAGAAGCTACATCCCAGGGGTAGGGGGGGAACGGGACCCACCACCAGAGAGTGTGGGGAAGAGTACAACCAGAAACCTTAGTGCAAACATCACATAAATCCAGTGCATCCAAAACCCAGTGTAAACAACAAATGTCCACCACAACAGTGAACCATTTTTATATGAGGGTAGGTTCACAAGAGGAGGAAAAAAAGCAATGAGAATGATAGTACTATTACTCCTGAGAACTTCCCATGATTTTAAATAATCAAAAGACACAGGAATTCAACATCTGGTAAGGTGGGACACTATTCTGTTTTGCCTTTGCTCTTTGGTCTGTTTGAGCTTAATGCCCTACTTGTGACTAATTATTTGTGGTTGTTTTAATCACTGCATCAGAAATATTTTACTATTAGTAGGCAAATGAACCATGTGTTCAAAATTTAAAGGTTTATTTTTAAAAAGCAGACCATGCCAATTTTTGTGATTCATTAGGAAGCTTACCAATGTCACTTTTTTATAAGCCCATTTTAATTATGAGATCTCTAAGACATGCTTTTAGAAACTGTGGTCTTTCATTTCCAACTTTGGAGGTTGTAGAAGATTGAAGCCTGTTGATAGCCAACTGTCAGAGACTTGTATTTTTTCTTTTTTTCTTTTTTTTCCTCCTTGAGGAAACTTTTTTGTATCTTTAAATAAAACTGCTCAGGCATCCTTATATATGGATGCATTTTACTCGGATTCTATTCTTAACAGTCATGAAGCAAAGGGACGCTGGGATGCAGTGTTTGTGTCTATGTTCTGTGTGAATGTTTCATGGGAAAACATTTGGGAACAGGCAGAGGTCATAAGGTTATGTGTAAGGATTTTTCACAAATTGATCAAGTACCACCCACAGAGTTTTGGCTATTTTGGTTGACAGAAAACAAAGATGAGCAATTATGGTTTGCTGGTTTTGACATCATTTTATAAGCTGAATTTAATTTTCTGGTGAACATCCATGGTAATAACTTCCTATTGATTAATTAAATCTGTTCCTTCTCCTCCTTGTTTGTAACTTGCATGAAGTTGCACAAATGTAGGTTTATGTTATTACTAATGGGCTGTGAATAGAAACATTGTACACATTTTAATTTTCTTCTTTGCTTTGCTCAGAAGTAACAATTTAAAATTGATTAAAAATTGATTTAAAATGTATTCTCTCAAAATAAGCTATGGCTCTGATGACTCAGAATAATTTGGTTTTTTTGAATTATGAGACATTTTTACTACACTGCTGGTGACATGTAGAAATGTTGTTTATGAATTGGTAGTATTTCAAGTACTTTAGAAAGGGGCTAATTTGAAGGAAAGACAACATTTAGTTCTTCAGACATTTCATGTGAAATAGACTGTGAGTAGAAAGACTTCCTTTAAAAAGAATTTCAATATTATGCTGAATGAAAGTGTTGGACATGAACTGTCTGGTATCCAAAAGTAAAGGAAATCTATGGACTCAGTGTCACTCCTTTACAGCAAGGTTTTGGCATTGAGTGTTTTTGTTAGATTTCAGCAGTTTTGGACCCTTTGCTGAGCTGGAGGAGATTGTAAAGTTAGATGTTAAGAGAGGTTAAAATATAAAGCCGATAACTTTAAAGTTATAGCAACATACCTGTCTGACAGTGTTTAAAAAATCTCTACAAATTTCCAGAATATGGTAAAAATAACCATTTTGGACACAAGCTAGCCAAGATGAAAATTTGAAATGGTCTTACTTAATTTCTCTTAAAAATTTTGAAATTATTTACTTATCTGTGCTTGAGTTTTGACAAACATCAAGGTCCTTGCCTTACTTCTGTTGTATTGTGCTTTTAAATCTTTGAATATGTAACAGAAAAAAATGAGTTTGCTGCTTAACCCAGTAAATTACAAGAAGACTTTTCCACTACTCTGACTTGCAATGCTGGTGGCAGTTTACTGAGATACAAAACACTCTTTCACTGCCTATTTGTCTGATATATTGAACTTTGAATCAATTTTACTGTAGGATAAAAGTGGTGAGATTTTTAGTGGCTTAGCATTTGCTGTCTTTACTGAATCGACAGCTTTCTACCTTGGGTTGAAAGAATCTCTTTAGGCTGAGTTTAAGAGCAAAATTTGTAATCTCTTTGTGGGAGCTGAAACTGAAATTTCTACTTAATTGTCAGTGTAAAGTGCAGTGATCTTTTTTGAAAAGAAACCATCCTCAGAGTAGAACTGTTCTTAGAGCCTAGCAATGTCTTAATAACCTCAGATTGTTTTCCTCTTCTGCTCCATTCATTTAAATTAATTTTAAATCATAATAAATCACAGACAGATTTTTTTGTGTGTAATTGAATGTTAAATCTATTTTTTATTAATTTTGAGTACTGGAGGATTAATAGATTGTCCTTGAGACACTGAACTTGCAAAGCACAATGCCTTTAAGCAATGTGAGAAATTATCAGAGTTTACATTTACATCTGTTCTGTCTATGTCAATTAGTTGCTTTTATCATTCAGAGGCAAGAAAATGAATGTACTTCCCAGAACATAAATAAAAGTAGCTTTCTGAACATTAGGCAAACAATACTAAGTTTATTTACAGTGAGGTTATTGATACTGGTGTCTGGGACGGTGTGGGTTCCAGCCTGGGTCTTACTCACACTTTCTTATTTCCTTCATTGTTAAGGAGTGTGAGCTTGCAGAGCTGTGTTAACCTGAGGTGAGAAGTTCTGGCAAATGGTTTCCTGGAGCTTTCAGGAACTGAATTACTTCTGAGAACCCTACTCTTTCTTAGGTTTGATTAAAATCAGCAATAGATGCTGATTTTCAGAGAACACATACAAGTGTCTACAAAATACGATTGCATAAGATTTACAAATTATCCTTGCACCAACTGAGTTTTTTTCACTGATGCTTTTAACTTCCTTAATCAACTGCCTGTGTTTCTTAAGGCATGTGATAACTGGGCAGGTTTACTGCTGCTATGCAGAATATATAGTGCTTGGGTACTGCCTGGTTTCCCTGCAATGTGTTCCATCTACCAGGCCTCAAATATTCCTAAAATTTGTTGCAACTTAATCAGTGAGTTTTTTGTCAAATTTGGCTAATCCTGGTTGAGGTTTGAAATCTGGGCAAAGAGTCAAGATTTACTGACAAAAGCAAGGTAAGCTCCCTATCTTCCTGTTTTTCTAGAAATGTCACTGAGAAGTCTATTCTAACAGACTCTCCCACTGTAGTTAAATACAAGAGTGTTCTTCATAGTGTGATTGGTTGTAAGACAGGAATTCTTTAATGCATGGCAATATTTTGCCTTTAACATTTGAATGCTGAATTGAACTTAATCTTTCCCATGGTAACCAGCACTTGAGACTATATTCATAATGTGCTATAGTAAACGTGCCAAAGCCTTCCATTGATACTGTTTCCCAAGAACCTCAGATATATCTTCGTAATTTGGAAACAACACAGTGAAAATTAGTTCTTCTAGGACTTCATTAACAGTATCTCATATCACAAAATCTTTGTAAAGGGAAAGATATGGACAGTCTTAAGATGAATCCATCCTATACATACTTACATATTCATCTAAAAGTACATAGGATACACTGAGAGCCAAAATATTCCAAGATACTTGAAATGCTTTCTTTTGAAGACTTCTAAAACTTTAAAGCAGTGAGCTAAAGCAAAGTAAAATTAAATGAGAAATTGTAACCATTTAAAAGGTTTATTTTGTAAATGTAGATATATCAAATGTAATTAGAAATAGTAAAATATACTATAATTTATTTTAGTGTAAAAGTAAACTAAAATTGTCTGAAGATATAAGAAGTTTACAAAGAAATCCCAATACGTCATTAATTAATCAGATGAAGTTTTTGTGAAGGACTTTCTAATGAATTAGTGATGATTTAACATTTCACGACTCAAAAATACCATTAAGAACTTCAAGGCACAGACAAAACCAAATTGGTGGGAAATACCATGCTCTCCCACTTAGCATGAAGCAGTGTTTATATATCAAAGTTATTTCTCTCAACATTGCATTGTGTGGATCTTTTCTGTTGTTTCCTATTCCCATTTTCTGAAGGAATCAATTTTTCAAGAAGTACCATCACTGAACAAACAACTAAAAAAGACTTTTTTAAAATATTGAAATAAGAGGTTAATTCACACGAAACCAAGGTTTCATACTATGAAGCTGGAGGGAGCTCTTGTGGTCTTCTAGTCACATATGGATTTTTCATCCATATGACTACTCAGAGTGAATTTCTTTGTCAACCAGAGCTATATTTTTGAAGAAAACACCCCTCATTAATTGTGTTTATTCAAGCTTTAATTCAAGCCCTAGTGGTACAGCACATAACTCTTCAATCATATATACCTAAAGACTGCTAACATTTCCCTTATTGCCTCATCCATCACAGTTGGAATTCTCTCTTAGGTCAGAACAAATTGAAGTGTTACGAATTGGACCTGGTACACAAAGCAAACCTGGGTGTCCTTGTATGTATGCATATATGTGTAGATTTTTTTTAAATTTCTAATTAAAAACCTGACTTTTGGCTATCCTGTCTGTCTTATGGTATGGTTCCACTTGAATGAAGACAAAGGCAGCTGACTCTTCAAATGATGTTTCTGTATTCAAGGGTATTGGCAGAAGTGAAGAACTGCAGAGTCCCTCTGCTTCTCGCTCATCAAGACATTCGAAAAGGAAGGCAGAGAATGAGAGCAGGTCAGCTGTGGGACGGCACAGAGGCATCTCCGCCTCCGTGGAGAGGGCTTTGGACCACATTGTGGGGCAGCTGCATATGTTAACTCTAGTAAGTATGCAGTAACAGGTAACACTTGCAGTGCAAAATGACAATGCCCCCTGACAAAGGGCAGCAATACCCTGGAGTCATGTTCATAAATCAGAACATTAAAGACTGGGGTTATTTTGAATGCATCTGTAGTCAAGTGACTGTTTTGGTGTTTTCTTTTCAGAAAATATTGATTGTATGTATTGTGTTTGCCAAAGTGAAAGCTTCCTGGTACATAATCATAAAGATTTTTTTCTCTGGTCAAAGAGAGTAACTGTTTTTCACTAGTGAGATCTAGGGTAGTTTTATTAGGAGCCAGTTGCTTAGCAGACATTCCAGCTGGAACAGTCACGCACTAGCAGGGGATGAACAAAGTAAATTGGCAATTAACCATTAAATCCCTTTCCAAACTTAGTGTATGAGATGTTGGCTTAGGTAGGAATCCAAGCAGTGCAGTAAGTCCTAGTGCCAGTGATACTGCACAAATACTCAGTCGGTGCCTCTGAGTCACTTGTTTGCAAATACTCAATATGTATTTTTAATCCAGATTTAGCTTATAAGATACTTCTTTTTAGTCTGTAATATATGGACATTAAATCACTTCAAAATGGAGCAGCTAAGGGTTTTTTCTGTGTTCTTTTGCAATATGTATATTAAGTAGGAAGAAATAGGTTCTGGGTAGTATGGAGTCAAGTTGTAAGTTGAAAATTATTTGTGTAGTAAGTTGGATGGAAAAGAAACTGCCAGCTTGGGTCCAAAAACCTACTTTTTCTGATAAAGATAATATCTTAGAGAATTATTGCCTTTTAGTATTACATATTTTTCTCATTTCCTTTTCTTGGGGATGCCTTAAAAGTTTCTTTTAAATTTTTGAAGGACATCATTTGTGGTCACAGTGATGGCTGTTTTTCTATTGAAATATGAATACAACTTTCACATAGTATTTCAGAATACTTTACATTATGCATGTATGTATTTCTCATTATCAGTGGAAATGTTTTGTAAAAACAAAAAGCTTTAGACAATTTCCATGGAGACAAAGCCATAATTTTTAAATACAGTTGTAAGCAGTGGAATAGCTAAGGAGAAGCCATTTTATAGAACTTTTTTCTTGTTGAGTTAAAATTACTTTTCTTATGTTACTATGTTGCACACTTTTATAATACCCTGTGAATAATAGAAACACAATTGAAATTATTGTCTTCTTCATGCAGACTGTTTCAGTCCTGGAACAACGCCTTACTTGTATTGAAGAGAAATTGAAAGACTGCATAAAAGATCAGCAAAAAGTGTTACTTAAGAGAAAACAAAACTAATAAAATATGAAAATGAACTATGTTGATGAATATGTTTCATAAAATCACAAGGAACATTTTTTCACTGGAATTTGCTATAACAAAAGCAGAAATATCAAATCAAAGTAATAAAAATGGAAGAAATTTTTAAAAAGTTTCAAACATTGGTAGCAAGCAGATATTCTGGTTAATATTGATTATTCTGATTATTCAATGAAGTGAAGCCCAGTGAAAACTAGTATTTTCTAAATAATTTCCACTGAACATTCCAGGACTCTTATTTCAACCTAACAAGATCTTTGAATATAACTAAGCCACTAACTTCATATTTTTAGATGAATAGCAGTTTTTATGCAGGTTACCACTGTATAGATTTTTAAACTCAGGCAAGGATTGTGGAAATAATGTTCTTTGTGCTAAGACCTTACTTAAACAAACAAAACAAACAACATTACTAAATTAAATAGGACATAATAGCAAAAGTGCCAGAGATATTCTTTGTCCCTTACGTATTCTCAAGTGTTTAACCAAAAAGTAGTAAGCTATTCTATGTCTTCTAAACATTTTAGTAATGATTGCAAGAAGGTGTCGTGTGAAAACTTTTAGTTACAAATACAAAAATTAAGTAACTTAAACTTTGAAGCTATAATTGCATCAATGTGAATTCAGCTGCAAAACATCAGGTTGGACGGATTTGAATGCTTCTGCTTTATCACATCCCCATCAAAATTCACTTTTCATATCTACAAAAACAAAAATCACCTTTATACTTCTGGAGAATATATTTGAACCAAACTATGCAAAATCTAGATCATAAATACAAAAGATTCTTATCCTATGGGAATGTCCACATGTGCTCAAGTTTTGCATGCTATGAATGTACCCCATCAGGTAATGCACTGTGAATGCAGACATGAGTCAGGAAAAACTTTGAAGTGTATGATGATTTGGGTTTTATTTTTAATAAAAACGAAATTCTTAGAAAGGTGATTTTAGGTCTTATTTTTTTAATGGAAAATATTTATTTTCTTTATGTCTGTTATTTTTTAAAATGGCAATTGCAGAACAACTGTTGTAAATCCACAGTCAAAACTAGGTAATCATCTGTTTCTGTAACTTTATGCATATGTTGAAAGAAAAGACACTTGAAATGGGGGAGCACTTTAATCCAATTCTGCAACTGACTCTATATAAATAAAGCCCATTTCTCCAGCTGGACTTCATTAACATCAACAGACTTCAACTTTACATGAGCTCACTGTGCTGATATGACTGCAGTTCAAGCCACAGAAATGTTCAATCAATTTTTCTTGTATAATTTATTTTCTCTCTCAGCAACCACCTTCAGATAGACAGCACTTCACTTCCTTGACTAACACTGATTTTTACCAATAGGTACTCCATATTTGCAGCTCAGTCTTGAGCACTACTGGTTATGGCAAATAATGAGTCTCTTACAAAATTTTTGGATGCAACTGTTTCTAGTCAGCATCCTAACCACAGATTTTCTGTGAAAGAATGGTCTTATGTATTCCATCCTGACCTTTGATTATGCAATTGTTTGTACTACTATATAACACGAATACTCTTGTGGTCTTTGTCTTTTCTTGTCTCCATTAGAAGACACAAAACCATGTAGCTATTAAAATTTTTCCTTATTTCTTGTTTCTCTTTTGGTAGACTGTATATACATATATATATATACACATATATGTTTTAAATCTGCAGATTTTTAAGTTTTTTCAGGGTTATTTATCAAGAAGATTTGGATATTTATTTTACTTCCATATTTTTTATAAAATCTCTGCTGAAATTTTCCATTCTGTCTTAGCTCCTATCACTAACTCCTCTTCCTTTTCAGTACCTATTAGCTACAGCATTTTTATTACTTAATCCAGTTTATTCATCTGTTGTTTGTGAATCTGGTGAACCAACATAACATTCCCAAACTAAGACACGTTATTGTCATTCTGTCGGGTGGTCTGTTGGTACTGAAACTCAACATGATGACACTTGGGAGGATGTCTGGTCATGGCTGGTTGAAAACAGGATGGATGTATTTTCCTCAAGCTGTGATGGCTCTCCTAAAACACAGCCACAACCATCTAACATGATGTTTCTTTTCCAAAAGCATTGACGTGGGCAAGTTATCTTATCCTCTTGATCCATATAATTTCTAATAAAGTTATGGAACGGAAATACTTCCTTTAAAAGCACCTGCCAAGGTTGTTAAACTCTCCAAAGCATTTACTCTAGGGGTTTGTACTCTGTCAAATAGCTGGTAACTTGTCTAATTTGAATTATAAAGCTAGAGAAAAATGATTCTTGTTTAATCTTAGTTGTGCTTTTGCCCTATGTGAAAAATAATTGTGTGGATCTTTAAATTATGAAAATTATATCTGTATTGGAGACTGCATTGAAGTACTTATAGCCCATACTTGTTCTAAGCAAGCCCAACAATATACCTGATGCAGTACAGTTTCCCTCAGGCTAAATTATCCATCTGATATTAGTTATAAAGAGGGCCCCCTGTTGGTGAAAGACTGCTTCTAGCTTTCAGGCCGGCTACTGCAAAAATTACTCAATTACTTATTAAAAAGAATGACATGTAGTAGATCCCCAAGGTTTGTGTGTCAAGCGAGAGCAGGTGGTGGCAGGAATAGTTGTTGCTGGGAAACTGTCTCTGGAGAAACCTAACTTCAAATTCTTCAAGTGTCAAAGCACTGTGCAGTAACTCAGCAGCTCATTGCAATGTACTTCAGCAGACATTTCAAATTAAAAATGCTCTTCCAAATTGAAAGAATTTCTACCAGCTGTTAGTTCAGCATTCACTTTTTGCTATTGTTGATATATTTTTTATAAATTTAGGTTTTTGGAAAACTAATTCCTAGAGGTGAATGTATCGGAACAATTCCCTTGTCTTTGGGGGATTGTTGTTTCTTGCTTTTACACGTGTAAGGTAATACTTAGTTGTTTCATTATTATCTTCATGGTGAGAAATGTAAACTGTAGTTTTAAATTTTTATTATATTAATTTTCTAGCTGGAAAAATTGTGGTAGAATAGGTTCTCATTGCCATTTTAGTGTCTCCTGAACAGATCCATATAGCATGAGGGATTTGAAAAATAAAACTTACCATTTTTATTTATATGTATTTAAGTAAATAAATGTGCTGTACTATTTTTAGGGTAAACAATGTTCTTTTTTCTTCCTAGAAGTTTTGTTACAGTGTTGCTGAATTATTTTCATTGCCATATCACAGCATAAAATCACTCTTGATTTTTCTACTGAGCAACAGTAGCCAGGATGTGGCTATTTCTAGGGACATAGCTTTATGTAACCTATTTACCTTGTAAGGCTTGTAAAAATCAGAAATGCTGTACTCATTGCCCCGAATAATTAATGATCAGGGACTTTTGCATGCTTCAGATGCATAATACAATTGAAGCCGTTTCTTTGTGAGAAAATAGGTTAATGGCTTGCCAAAAGGCAGATGTTAATTGGAAAAAGTGCATACTAGTCCTTTTCTTTACAATTGTATATGGGTTGCATTTGTTATGACTTGCATCCAAGATCAGGTGCAATTTCAGTTGACTCAGCTAACAGGATGTGCTGAGTGCACTCCTCACCAATTTCACCAGAAATTTTAAATCCAGCAGAAAAAAATGATTTCTAAACTAGTCAGCGAGTGATAAGCTGCTTCTATTATCTGTCATAGAACATATTTATAACTTAATATTGTACCTAAAATTAAACATCTTCATAATATGAAAATAAAATCTTTGATTGTTTACTGATATTGTCAGATTTTACTGGTGGGCACTGAGGTACCTTACATGAGACAAAATGTGTCATTCTTTCCAAATTATTACTTTTTAAGACAGTCAGCAATTCTAGACAAGGTATCACCAATGTAACTGGTGATAATAAAACTTAAAGCAGAAAAATTTTCTTTTATGCTAGCACATTTCCTGCCATGAAGCTACACAATCATGTCAAGGTGTTTGTCTTGCCTTACTTCATTTTCCCACAGTTCGGAAGCAAAAGTTAATGAAACTGGTGGAAAAAACTATCTGGGTGTGTCAGGGTCAAAAGAGCTGCTGTTAGATAGTTCAATAGTTCTGTTATCAGATCTCTGGGAATTTCTAGGCTACTGATACAAGTCCACTGCAACAGGAACTTCAGTTTGGATCCACATGCCTAACCTAACCTCATCCTTCAAAAGTCTGGGGAGGGCTGGATGTGAAATTCGTCTCCTAGGGTGTATTAACAGTCTAAACCAGTGCAGGAATATCTAGTTCAAGATGGAGCATTGGCATTAATGAGGGTACCGAGACTGTTGGTGACTGGCGTTGTATGATTTTCCCTTGCCTGTAGCAAGGACCTTCTCAGTGCACTTGCAGAAGCAGGAATGGACTGAGAAGAGATACTGAGAATCTTAATGCCTTATAAATATAGAATTCTGCGGCTCCCAGTAGCAGTTAGGTTTGTAAGTCCATCTATGGCCGGTGTCCTTACAGACCTGGGTAAAAAAGAGGGACCTTGTTTCTCTTCAGAGCCGTTAAAGAGGATTCAATTGCCAAAAGAGAAAAAGGAAAGACAATCACTGACTGTCTTTTTCATCCATTTGTACTTTGTAATGTAATGAAATAGTAACGCTGTCTTGGGTTTTTATCTCCTCCTAATCCCCAGAGGAAATCCCTGCTCCTTTTAGAGATAAGACCTTAGGACACAGAAGGTAGCAAGAGCTGGGAGTCTCTGTGCTAAAGGGTGTCACTGAACCTTCTTCTGACCACAACAGTGAATGCCAAAGACCTGCAGTGCTTACTCCAACACCTGTATTGAATGTCAATTCTCCCTTAAGATTCAGGAAAATATTTATAACATACATAAGCAAAGCATGTTTGTGTAAATCTGCTGTTTACTAGGACTTCATGAACAAGTGTCAGAGAGACACAGGTCTGGGAAGGTCAAAGCAGTAAAATTCTTCCTCTGATTTCTTCTAAGGAAGATTCAAGTGAGCCATAGGCAAAATGTCCTGCTGCATGAAACGTTTAAGATGAAATGGGCTTGGGTGGTAAAAGGAACAGCAGCAATGCTTTCTCATAAGTGTATTGGTCAAATATTTTTTAATTAATATTTTCATTTCATGATACATGCTGAGACTGCAAGACCCAGAATGTTTGCTAAAGCCTAAAAGGAGTAATTTGGAAGAGAAAGAGATAGTTGGTGATGGTTTCTGACAATGTCCAGTTTCTGCTCTGACTACTTGGGGGTATTCTGTTAAACTTCACTGATGCCACACCTAAAATTTGATGTTGTGAGCAAGAGCAGGGTATAGCCCTTAGTCTAAGACTTGAAAATTCTTGTACTTCACTAAAACAGCTTTCACTTCTAAGAAAATTATATAACTGTGTTAAAATGCCATTAACTTTTCAGTTAAACATTGAGTCTAATAATGCAAAACATAGATTATATTTGATTTTATGTAACCATACTGAGGGATTGTAGTCTGCTCTGATGTTTTTCTGCAGCTTCATTGCTGGAGCACTGTGAGTAGCTTCTGCAACCTATTCAGTATAGACCTAGCCTATAAATGGCTGCATTATTGAAAGACTGTGAGAGGTTCTTTAGAGAAGTTGTGAAAGTCTCCTTCGAGCCAGGGCTGATATAGTAGCAGTCCAAATTACCGAAAAGTTTCAGCATGTGGGTAAGCATAAGCATGAAGCCAAGCTTTTGGCCATGCAGCAGCAGTGATGCATCCCCCCACACCCCCCCCCCCCCCCCCCCCGGAGCATCTCCCTGTCAGCCTAGCTGCAGACTCTCACAAAGCACAGTGCACTTCTTGCTGGCTCTAGGCACAGGGACGAAAGTACAGTGTGTGGGAATTCGTGGTCACACCGATCTTGTCCCAAAGCAGAGGCAGGACATAGCCAGGGCGTCTGCTGGGAGCCAGGACCGCAGGACATCCTGCTGATGTGCCTCTCCGCCAGTGCAGGCGCAGCCAGGGAGATTAATCATCTTAAAATCACACACAGGCATCAATGCTTTGCTGACTCAATAGGAAGTCACTGCCTGAAATCAGTGGGACTTCTCACATGATTGAATTTACATGCTGGAAATGTCTTAATCTTGTGTACTGTGTTCACATAACTGAGGGGCAAAGAAAGAAAATTTGAATTGCAGCTGATGTCCGTTTCCTTTAAAGGTACATGAAAAACAAACACAGCCATTTAACTTGAGCTTCTGATTAGTTTAAAAGGGTACTTTGCTATTTATTTCACAGCTATCTGAATTAGAGCCTCCCAGATCTGGCTCTGGTTCTCAGGTAAATGAAGAGAATGTAGGACTAGGTCCCCCCCAGTTTGTATGCAGACCTTCTTCTACAGCCTTTTGGGTACTCCTTTGGAAGAGATGCTAGACCAAGAGAGGTTTCCACTATCATTCAAAACCATAAAAGAGAAAATATCCCTCATCTTCTCTTTTTTCATTTGATGAAGAAAAATGCTGTCAACCATCCAGGTATTCCAAGTTGTGTATATATTTTCTACACTTCTCTCTTTTCTTTAAATGCTCTAGTTAGTAATTTCAAAGTGAGAGACTTATACCCTTGTTACAGAATCTGCATTTGGGGGAGAAGTTATCAATATTTTCCTATCTAATGGACTTGGTAGAAACAAGGAGGAATTAATAACTAACAACATGAATATCTGAAACATGCTATTGAGAAAGGAAAGATGAAGGATACAGTAAAATTGCTCCATCTTCACCCAAAATCTCACCATTACTTCTGTTTGTGTACATTGTAGGTTAACAAAGCTGAGCCTTCAGTGCTTGTGAAGATCAGACTGAAATGCTTGAGAGCTCATTTTTAAGATTTGCTCCGTATAAGGAGTCACTTACAAAACTATATATAATGTAGCCTGTTAGTGTTAGCTATGACACACACAGTTTCTTTCCTCTTCCTTAATTTTTTTTCTTTTTTATTATGTAAGGAATGATTATGCCATCAAGAACAGGGGCTGGGAGGTTTCCATCAGCCCAGGCTTTTGTCAGGGAATGCCAATTTGTCATAAGCAAAATGTTTTGCAGAAGTGTCTCTGTTTGAAGGAACTTTGGATGAAACACAGGGCAGGTTTCCATCACAAATCACAAGCCCACCTGACTTCCTGCCAGCTTGCCTGGCAGCTTCCTAGGCTCCATGGCTCCAGGATGGCTCTGGATTGAACCTGTATTCTTCCTGACTTCTTTTAAGTCTTTTTTGATGTTTTTTATTATTATTTTTTTTAATTAGAGGGAAAAGGTCTTGACAGAAATACACGTTGGCTCTGCTTGGCTTTTTCTGATTATCCTGAATTAGACATTTTGATAGTAAGGACCTTGCATAGCCCAGTTTTATTATGTGGGAGACCCAGGACAGCTTTCTTCCCTTCCTGAGAAGCTGCTCCAGTTAAACTGTCTTGGAAGTGAAATATTTTTCATATCACACTGAGCTTCATTTCTGAGCATTTTCAGGAGACCGTCCAGTGCCAATATGGTCTCTTCTATTTTCTAAAATGCCCAATTGCCTTGTGGTTTCTCCATGCTAGCAGTGCCCTTTAGCACTGTCTCCTTCACTCACTTCTTCCAGGCCAGTTTCTGGGACAGAGGCTGGCTGTCTTCTGGTCACTCTGGTGGCTGGAATTGTGGACAAGAGGTGGTTTTTTGGGACCTTAGACATGGCCAGCTGCTGGTGGTTTTGCTACTGCTCCTTGGTTTATCTGCTCCATCTCATCTTGGAGCCAGAGATATTTCTCTGCACTTCAGTCTGAATCACCTGGGGGTGCCAGATGTTTCATTCCTTCTCTTTAATGTGGGGTGATCTGAGGACAGGGCCTTGTGCAGGCATGTGCTGGGGTCCTGGAGGCTCAATGGATGAAGCAAGCTGTGGAAGGCAGATAACTTCCCTTCCACCTCTGGGCTCCTGTTATAGGCAGTCACCTTTATCTGCCTTTGTACTCCAAACTCTTAACATTCTATACTTTTTTTTAACTTCAGTCCATGAGCATCAGTATGTTAATTGTGTCTATGTACCTGGGTTAACTTGGCTTTGAAAAGCATTTGACTGAGAAGAAGCATTTGGCCAACATCAGGAAGATCTGATGATTTAACTTCTGAAGTTGTCTTGGTATTACCAAACAGCAAAATCCAGCTGCAAGCATCATTTTAATATTTTCTTTAAGCATTAGAGTATCTCATTTTTTCCAGAGCTCTTAAATTTAGTTTCTCAATCAGTGATCCATTACATCCAAAAGTGGATTGTTCAAGAGGCTGGCGCAGCCAACAAGATCAGCCTTGTATTGCTGTCACAGCATGACCAGGAGCTATAGAAAGAATTGGAAAAGGAAATGATGTGCTCCAGTGTAATTTTCTAGGCAATGTTGTAAGTCCTGCCAGACCCTGAAACTTCCAAGGAGAAGAGGCTTCAAGTTTTCAGGGTGTGAGAGGGAGAGACAATGCCAATGGGAACTGAATGCAAGAAGAGAGAGAGATAGGGAGAGGAAAAAGATGAACCTCATTCTGCTTAAATGCAGCCTCTTATGATTTGGTTGTACAGTCTTCACAAATGGATCAACAAGCTCTGCCTCCTTCTGTACTAATATCTGTCATGCCTATATTGTCCGTCCTTCTGAAGCCCATCAGTTCTTTTCTTATCTCTTCTGCTCTGTATTTTCACCCTCTCTTCTCTCCTGTGCTTTTCCTCTGAAAAATTATTTTTCAACCTACAATTACTGCACTTTGCTGAAGTCTTGTTGAGCATATCAGGAAGTTTTCTGGATTGCTCATGCGTGGAGTTTCCCAAAAGCATCAATTTGGTATTAATGCTGCATAAACAATGGGCCCATCAAACCCTGAATATTCGAGACAACCTCAAAATGTTGTGCCTTCTTGAAGATTTCTCTCATGGTTACCTCACATGACAGAGCCAGCATGGTCTTCACAGTCACACAGCAAAAGGTGACCACGGGCATAACCTCAGCATATGCCAAGAGAAACCTTCTTCATGTTCACATGTTTCTTTCCATTGGCCTGAAGCATCAGTACCAATCCTGTTTGGTAGAAGCCTGTCCAAGCAGCCATTAAGAAGTTATGGTGGGTGACAGAGTTATGATGGGATTTCTCCTTGAGCCAGGTGTTATGAGCCCTCGGAGCTCCCATCCCCGTTTGTTTTTTTGTCTTACAAATACCCATGGCTTAAAAAGAGCGGGGAAGACACCTCAGGTGGTGTTGGAAACAAAAAGGTTTATTAACTTCCAAAATAACTCTCTACTGAGAAAAAGCCATGCCAGAGACTGCCATGTCTCTGCTATAACAACACCCCCAAAATGCCGCGAGGTTTCTTCAAGCAGAGCTTTTTATGGCTTAGGCGGGGCTTTGGCAGTTGTCCAATCCAGGTAGCTCTAGGGGTGGTGTGATGTCCAGGGAGTCCAATGAAGTTTCTTGGTTCAGAACATTTCCAAATTGGGAAAGAATGCCCGGGGAACAAAGACAGCTCCACACCTCCTCCCGGTCTGGGCACTCTGCCTGTAGGAGGTGCTACAATGCAACAGAGTTAGAAGTGTAGGCAAATTTTCAAAGTTGTGTGTGAATTACCAAGCTCACTTCTGCCATACATGGTATGCATGGTATAACAAGCTGTATAATAATGTCATTGTTTGCAACAGCTATGGAATCCAGTTTGAATCAGGACACTGTCTGTAAGAGGATGTTTAGTAAATATTACAGTTCATACAGTACTAATATGACTTGACATTGAGAATCACTTACTCCTGGTTAGGAAAGCAGTGGACAAAAGCTTATATAATTACTTCAGTCACAGACTTGGTGTGCCACAAATAGCCTTCCTTTCCAGCATTTCTTCTTGTAAGAGGCTGTTTGCACACATTTCCAAACATTTGAATGAATTTTTCCATGCTAGGTATCCTTTTCAGGATGAAATTTTCTAGAAATTCTCTGCCTTTTTAAAAAATAAGATAATATGTGACTTTCCCCTTTAGACCTCTGCTGGAGCCTTTCTGGCATCAGAAAATGTAAAGACAGCTGATGGGAAATAACTGGTGCAGGAGACATTTCTGCTGAGGACACAGGCAGGCAGCTAGCTCACTGAAAGCTGTCACAGCGAATGAGCCAGGCCAGACCTAATGCGAATGCAGTGGGACCAAGACTAGCTCAGCATGGAGATGAGAATGGGGTAAGGAGATGAAAAGGTATATCTGAGAAACCCAGAGTAGCTGAGGACTGGACAAGAAACTGACAAGTCTGGAGAAGGACTGAGGAGATCTTAGTGTTGGGAGAAGTCAGGCTTGGGGCAAAGGGAAGAAACTTCTTTGGTCCATTAGATCCTGTTTCCTTGCACTTCGCAGAGCAGCCTCTTGCTCGACTAAACAATTATTGAGCCACTTGCTTGGTATTTTCCCCAACTGCTCACTTTCCCTGTGAGCTCCCTGGCATGAGCGAGCATGGAGGATAACACCCTGCTTGTGTTGTTGATTTCTTCACCTGTTCAAGAGGCAAAGATCAATGTGGTGAATCAAAAGCATAAAGAAAATGCATACAGAGAAAACTATCTGGAACTGTATGTTTCAATTCTTTTTCTAAGCCAACTTCTGAGAATTGAATTTTATCTCTGCATCTGTATCATCAGCCTGGCATCTGTACTCTGTGTAGGAAGCAGTGGGATGGAGATCTGAAAAGGCTGGCAAGGAGGGGGATGTAAAACCCAAAACCTGCAATAGTTATAAGGAAATGTTTTGAATTCTCATTGAGATCTGAGATATCCTACAAGGGAGAAAGCAAGAGTTTAAATCAAGAGACAGTGAAAAGCAATGCTGTGCTTATAGGTCCAGTCAATAGCTTTTATGTCAATGGGAGGGTGAAGAGAACAAGGAAGGACCTTGTGAAAAGTAGGAAAGAGAAAAGCTGTAGATGAAGTTGCCTGTTCTCCTGCCTGAGAAAAGGATTCTGCTATCTATCTAACAGTGGTTTTATGAATCACAGACTATGTTTATTTGTTGCTCTTCCTATTTGATTTTATAATAGCAAGTGCATCCTTTTGCATTTTTCAAAGTAATTTTGGTGCTTGCAGGTTTGCCACACTAGCATTCTCTCTCCTTCTCTATCCATTCAGCCTCTAAAAAGTAGGTCATGCTGCCTTGCTCTCATGTATTCACATCCCCACTGATTCCAAGGTATTTTCCAGTCTTCTAAGCACCTTGCAGCATTTTTCCCCTGCTCCCTTCTTCAGCAGGGAAGAAGGCTGCTCACTTTGGCTGCTGTGCCTGCTTCTCCATGCCTATCGAAGGCAGAAGGTCCTGCTCACCTTCTCAATGTTTCTCCTGCTGTATTGCTCAAGCACAGGAAGCTCCATACCTGGAAAAAAAGTGCTGAGTTAAGCACAGCATCACCAGGGAGCCTAAAAGGTTTGATTTCCTACAAAGCCCAACATGGCTATTGAGAATGCTTAACCTCAAGCCATGTCTGTTGCTTCCCAATTTGCTCCCTTGGAGTCCCTGGCAATGTGTGCAATGCCTGGCTGTGTGGTAAGGGGAGACAGGGCTTGCTTTAACACACATGGTAAAGGTTTGGAGAGCTGCAGCCTCAGGTAGATGGAGGGGCAAAGAGAAAGGAAACTTACTCAGTGAACTAGAAATTCCCACACTGTTTTCAAACATGCTTGTTCATTGATGTGGAAAAGGGAAGCTGAGGAGAAGAGAAATGAATTTGAATGCATTTTAATTGGGATTAAGGGCATACGGCATGGTGTCATTTGCTTTCCTCTTCCTGCTCTGCAGTGGGGCTCTAATACCTTCACACATTTGCCTTTATTTGCCATATCAAAAGAGAAGACAGCAACTGGCTTTTTTCTCCCCTCTTTTGGGGCCACACTGAAAGCTCTCACTTTGCACTGAACTTTACCAAAGGAACAATCAGGATTTTCAGAAAAAGTGCAGCCAGATCACAAATACAGATTAAGCAGCTCTGACTTACTTGTATTAAACTTTTCAGCTGCTCTTTGGAGAACCATTGCTATTTTTCAGCAGCAGAAAGGGATGGATTAAAGGGGGGAGAAGAGACATGATGGACACAGTACCACATGTACATAATTCACCAGCAGCTAGATAGTTAGGTTTTATTGTTATGATAGTATATTTAGTGTTTTGTAAAAAGCTACTTAGGGAGCTGTTTCCCTTGTTGTACAGCAGCTTGATAGATGTAAGATTCAGACATAAGCCTTTAATTGTGCCCAGCATCACCACAAAAGCAATTTCAGCTCTCTCCCCTGTCTCATGCAGCATCTTGGGATGGTCTGCATTTGAATATGAGCAAGCTGTTGTTTAACAGGGCTTTAAATCATTACAGAAATATTCTGTAGCATCCACTGGGAAAGGCTGCTTCCATCTGTCCTGTTCTTTTCTCACAGTCGCTTTGGGAACCAGGGCTAGCAATCACATAAATTTTGTTTAAAGGTTAAGAACAGAGTAGCATGATCTTCACATGCTGTGAAAGCTAAAAACAGGTGAAGGTGTTGCTCAGAAACATTTAAAGAGGAATGCAAAGCTTAAGGCTAAGCGTATTTCTCAGCCTTCACATAAGTCTTTCCACTCATTTTCCAAAACTGTGCGTGGCACAATATAGGATTTGCAAGGGACTTACAAGCCAATGCCCACTTCAAATAAAATGTCTCTAACAGTGTTGTAGGCAATCAGTCTCGTCCTGGCACCCCTGATACAAACACTCTGCAGTAGACTTTGGTCACCTCAGTGCCGTGGCATCGCAGTCTGACTCAAACAACTCTAAGTCTGTAGCTCCTGGAAAAATGTCAAGCCTATTATTTTTCTTCTGAGAAAAATAAATATTTTTATTATGGCTTAGACTTGCAGAAAAAGTATAATACATTGCCTAATGTTTTTTTCCATATATCCAATATTTGATGCTGCTATTGTCCCAGAGTTTCTGTTTCAAATAATGACATGGGCAAAAAAAAATTAAAAAAAAAAAATCATATTAAATTTCCACCAAAGGAAAGCTGGGGAAGCAGAAACATGAATAACAAACACATGCATAGTATGATTCTGAACAAAGAAACCTGTGCTGCCAGGGCAGGGATGGGCTGTGTGGGAACACATGTGTGTTATTGCAGTGTATTGCTAACACATGTGGGGTCATCCAGACATGCTTGAGGGTAGCTGACATCATTGTTTGAAGGTAAATTTGATAGAATATAGTTTGTAGGTACTGTGGCAATGTCTGCAATTTACATCTTTATAGAGTGGTTACCACAATCCTTTACGTTATCCTGTACAAACTTTGCTATGTAGGGTGTGCCAAGGGGAGAGTGTATAGAATATGAAAAAAAAAAAAAAAAAACGGATGATGACATTCTGAAGGAGTTCTTACACATCTCTAAAATGAATGGGGAAAAAAAAAAAATTGTAATGAATTTTACCCACTAAGAGTTCCAAAGCAATTCAGCAGTCTTTCTTCTTCATCAACTTGCAATGTTCCCAGCTTTTCCTGCAAAATGCAGAGCATGGCCCAGGGAATACAGCTCTGCATGGAAGTGAAGATGCATTTGTCTAGAGCAACTGGAAGGTTCTTGGTTCAAAGCTCTTCCACAGGAACTGAGGACATGTTAGTCTTAAAGGTACCTCAGATTTTTGTGGAAGTGATTTAGTACTTTATACTTGTTACATAAAAATAGCTATTCTTGATATTTTTGAGTAATACTCCTGTTTTGGTTTGGTTTCACGAAATGTTTATAATCTTGAACAGTGTCTCTTATTCTGAACATATATTTGCTTTCCTTTACGAGCAGCTCTGGCCCCTGTTCTGCTGTCCTTCATGTCACCTTCAAACCAAGGCAACACTGCACTGGCTGGCTGGCCTTTAGCTTGGGATTGTCCAAATGTTCAGCACCATAACATTGCAGCAGATTTTCAGCAGCAGGCAGCCATCAGTCATGTTAATTACAATTTAGGCCAAATTCTCAAAAGAGCTTGGCATACTGCCCCAGATCTGGTCCCAGACATGGATACATAATGCTTTCCTGCAGGAATCACAGCTCTGATTTTGGGAGCCACCTAATTCCATACTCCAATAGCTGCAGTGTGCAGTCAGAATGAAGGTGGCAGCTAAATGCATGTCACACATTGTGACGCTGGTTTGTCACACATGGTGCAAGAGGACAAAAAAATGAGAACCCAGCTATTAGAAAATGATAGTTATGAACACTCATTTTCTGTTACTATGATCAGGTGGCTGGCTCATTCCATGTAGGGATTGAGGTGAAAATAGCCACTTAAGTTTTGGCACACTGTAGCTAAACATACTAGAGCAAGTCTTTAAACCTTGGTGCCCTAAAATGCATTTAATGGATCTCCAAATAGCATCTAGAGGAAACCCAGATTTATATTCATTATGCTGGTATCTTAAATTTCCATCTATATTATCACTGAAAGATGCTTAGAGTTTCAAAACAGTTGAAAAAAATTCACTGGAACAAAATTATAATCAACTTTAAAATAGTAGTTTTTAAGACAGTAACCACTAAAGTCAGTTGTAGCTTTCTTGAATTTCTGCCACTCCAAAGGCAGACCCAAGGGTAAAATAAGCTAGATGAAATCAGTGAATGTAGTGTTAGGGTTATCCAAGGGCTTGTTGGCCTTTCTAATGGACCCTCAAAAACTATTCTACCTATTTTGGGAACAAACTAAATGAAGGCAGTTCACCAACTTTTAGATTAATCCAAACAGATGTTAAAAGACAGGCAGCGAGGAAAAAAGAAACCCAAAGAAAATGTCCCCAAGCCAAAACCAAACACGCAACCAAAGACCCCTGCCAGTCCCTTGAGGTCACTCCCTGACAGAGCTCTCATGACTTGTGGGCAGGCAGAGCTGCCCCAGCTCAGATCTGAGGCAGGAAGCCATGCCAGCAGGGCCATGTAGAGTGAGGCTTGGCTTGAGGGCAGGCCCTCCTGCCCCAGGTGTATTTCAGTGCACTGCCTGCATGGCCCAGTACTACAGTGACTAAAGTACTCACATTGTGCCTGCCTGAGCACTTGCACAAGGTCCCACCACATACACAGAGAGTTGTTGAAGCTTTGCTCTGCCAAGGCCAGTGGGAATTTGTTCAGTGCATGGTGCAGGCAAGATTTCCCCCCACGGACACCCACCTCCTCTCAGATGCATGTGCATGTGAGTATTTGTGTATATACATGCACTTTACAATACAAGGTACTTACAGGAAGGCATCTTCTCTCTTTAAATATTTTTTTCAACTTCATATTGCATGAAATCAGGTTCTCACTGTCATTGTTTCTCACAGCTTAATGGTGTTAAAGAGCCCTTCTTGCTCCCAACTGCTGCAATAACAATCAGGGTGGGAGGAAGGGGAAATGATCATGCAGCACACACTGTACCTTCCAGCCACCAGCTATTGTTAAGAGCACATTACTCCAGACAGCATGGCAGCGAGGCATGGGGTGGGAAGCAGGTGTAACCTGCCAGGAACACCAGTCTAGGAAAGTTGATTTTTAATTCAGATGAGTACTCCTGCTTCTCTGATGCCTCTTGTCACCACACTGGTTTTGCATTCCTGTTGCTCAACACATGAAAGCTTAACAAACACCCCTATGGAAAAACCAAGAGTTCATTTTCTCATGCTGGCACTTTGGTCATTCACCTGCAAAGTCAATAATCATTTTTTCTTTGACTCCCTATCATAGCACTGCATTTCATGTGCAACAGTTTGCTCTCAGGAAGCTTGTTTCCAGGCACTTTGCCATAGTTAGGTTCTTTACAGAATAGTTTTCAATCTCTCCTCCTTGCTTGCCCTACCTGTCCAGCTTAGTATTTTTCCACTCTTTTCAGAAAGTCCCAGAAGCAAAGGCTGCCCAGGCTGTGGTAGCCCCAGTGCATTACTTTGCTCAAGCTAAGTCTGCACAGGTTTGTAGCCTGACACGATTGACAAGCTTTGAATTGTTGCTGGTTGGCCCAAGCCCAGTTCAGGTCACTCACTCCCTAAATTCAAATGCAATCTGTTGGGGAGCTAGTCAGCCCTTGCTGAACACCAGTGCTATTCGCAGACACTAAGATGTTTTTTTAAATGTAGGTCCTTGCCACAGTGCATGAAGCCAGCAACCCACACATTCAAACCCCTTCTTTGCTTCAGTGTGGGAGTTTACTGTCCTGCGGTGCAATACTAAAGCTTATTTATCACATTTAGGTCATTCTGCTCCTGGTCTCCATTAATACCTTGATTTCAGATACCTGCCAATGTCTGCTAAACACACACACCGTGCAATGCAATACAAATGAGCGTCTTCAGTCCAGGTACCACACCATAAAAAAGTATTATGAAAGAACCTTCCATCTGTGCCTGCTTCTACCCATCAGGACACTCTCTCTGCTTTTTCCTCCACCAAGGCCTGAAGATGAAGTACTGGCATCATAAACACCCTGCTCTTGAAATACATTCTGTGGCTGGCTGTTCTCTGTCCAGTATTATCCTTCTGCAGCAGGACACAGCTGCTTGCCAATGGAGTCAGTGGACCATAAAAAGGCCTGGAATTTTCTGTCCCTTACTAAGAATTTTCTTCTCTTGTCCTTCTATTTATTTTCTCCTCATAGTTATTGGTCCTCTTTTACCAGAGGATCATTTCTGAGAAAGAGTTTCCACCCCATTTTCCTGTCCCTCCTGCAGCAGCTCTCAACTTCCAGCTGAACATTTCTTGGTTGTCTTCAGGAGCTAGCTCAATACCCTGCCAAAATGCTGCAGCAACTAATCCGTGACTGTGTTCCTCTCTTCCTTCAGCTGCTTTTGCATCACTCACAGGTGATATTGTCCTGATAGCTTGGCTTACTTGACTGCACTGAAATTGTGCTGAAAAACACAGGAAAAAACCCTCAGAAATGGTCTTTCCCTAAAAAAAAATTCTCCTCTTTAGATAGTCCACATACATTTGGGAGAAAAAAACAATTTTTATCTCATTAACATATGATTCCCCAGTCATCTTCACTTCTAAGTTCTATACCTAATTTGTGTTCATTCCTAACACATATGATTTAACCTGGAGCTGTGATGTATAGATTCAGACTACGAGAAAAAGTCTAGAGACTCATTATTAGTAATCAGTTCAGCTTTGTTTCACTCAGTGGTGACTCTGGATGACTTACCAGCAATTTGGGACTGAACAAAATACAACTGTCCTGTGCTGCGCTGGAGTGCATCCATCTTCACCCTAAGAGCTGTCATTGCCTCCTCATTTATCACTTCCCACTTGTGGCTGCATCACTTCATCTAGTCCACAGTAACTTGCCATTTGCACTGACAAAAAACCTTGAAAATGTTCTGAATTTCGTACCAGAGAAGGCCATAAGATGCACTTTCTATGTCAAATGCCTCAGAAACTGTTCCTGTGCTACCATAAAGTCTTATCCAAAATACACAGGGATAAAGTTCTATGCTATTTGTAGCTTTTGCTGCATTGTTTTTAAGTACTTGCATAATATACCCTAATAAATAATTTTATATTTTGCTTTGCATCTTTGCTTCTGTCTGATTAAGAAATGAAGATGGGAAGGTAAGAATCCATCCCTATGTGGGACTGGGCTGCCACAGTACAGACCACAGCATGTAAACACAGCGATGCAAAGTCCAATCTCCCCTGTACTCAAAGTGCCCCTGTAAGAATAATGAATTTTTCTAACTCTTACAGGGCTATAATGATGACAACTGGTCTCAAATCTGTTTCCATCTCAGTGTCCAGGCTGCTGAGCTGTCTGGGGGACAAACAGTGCCATCGGGATGATGACTTAATGCAGCCAGGATTCCTGACTTGTAGGAAGCACAACACAGCCGTGCCTGTACTGCTGACAGAGATGAGACAAGAAGTAGGATGGCTGTGTCCCCATGGGGCTAAACTCAAACCCATCAGCTCACACAGAGCTGGCTGGGACATGAGAGTAACACCTCCTGAGAGAGAAAAGAGAGACTCAGGCTGTGTCCAGTATGGCTCCATTGGAGCATGAAACATACACCCAGGCCAGCTCTTCTTCAAGCCACTGAAGTGCCAGCTCACTGGTTTGTGCTGCTGGCCCAGTTCCAAAAGGATTTATTAGCTGGAACAGAGAACCTGTCCAGAGACCACTGCCTCATTGCCACCATGGCCACCCCATTTCTTCAGAAACCAGAGTACTGGGAAGGTAGGACAGTGATACCTAAGCCCTCTGTGGGAATTAGATATAACCTGTATTATTCCCATTTACCAGGAGTGGCAAAAGAAATCCTTCAGCATAGTAACCCCTGCACTGGCTCCTCCATCCCCATGCCTCACAACTCAGGTGCAGTTGATCATAGAATCACTGAGATTGAAAAAGACCTCTAAGATCATCAAGTCCAACCATTAACCCAGAACTACTGTTCGCCACTAAACCATGGCATAGATAATATGTGTCACTGGAGAGATGCTTACCCACAGCTCCCATCTACGCAGTATTTCTTTTCTAATTCCTTGTGCTAAATAGCTTCCTTCAGGGTTGGATTTGCTAAAAGCACTCGTATTCTTGTCACATTCTGTTCTCAGAAGTCCAGGAAGACTTCAGAGAGAAGTCTCTGATGCTGTCTCTGAGATTCTTTCCTCACTGCAGCTTTCAGCATCTAGATGGCCAAAAAAAAATCAAATTTAACTTTTATTAATTGAAATATCTAAAATAATAAAAGGAAAATGTCTGTTAACATCTTAATTTGAAGCAGTTTTTATAAAGACTAATAAAACATTTATTATACAAATCCATTTCTGAAGGGACTTCTAATTTTTAGGAAAACTTGACTACTGTAGCTTGCTAGATTAAAAGGAAGATAAAAATTCAACATGTTGAAAATCTCCCTAAAGTGGAAATTCCCAGTTTTAATCTACCCTGAGGATTAAACAACACAAATAACATTTCATATTTTTATGGCAGCAGATCAGAACAGCACCATTCCTTTCTTCCATATGGCAAGGATGATGCAAAACAATATCTGGAGCAAGAAGAAAAAAATAATATGTGACTGATTGGAATACAAAGAAAAAGAATTTCATTGAAATTGTCTTTTTAGAGCATCATGTGACATAGCTCAAAACACCTCAGCATGAGTCTGGCATAAGCTGTGCTAGGCCAAACTTCTCCTTCAAGGCTTCCAACTTCAGATTGAGAGCTAAAGGTGCAGGATCTGGCTCTGGACATCCTGCTCTGGCTGACCCTTCTCTGAGCAGGGCACTTGGACTGGATGGTCTCCAGAGGTCCCCACCAGCTTTGTCCTATTGCTCAAATAGGCCCTTTTTCTCTAAACCTTAATCACAGACTTTGCTCCCCATTGCTTTCTTCCCCACTGCCTTCTCCCCAGAAGTGACCTTCCCACAGACAGCTCAGGTGACCATAGGAGCCGCTGCTGTCCCCTGCCATGAAGCCTGTGTTGGGCTGCTCCTCTCTGTGAGAGAGGCTCGACCTTCCTGCTGCCTGGCATTGTCCCCCTGGGGAGAGGGTGGTATTGCAATGAGGCTGTGTTTTCCCTACTGAGAAGAGTGAGCTTTCTTTACAGAAAAATGGCTGGTTTGAATGGCTTTTTTTGTCAATGAAGAAAGTCTGTACTTCCAAGAATTTGTGGGGTCCAGGCATGGCAGCACTGAGGAAGCAACACTGGGCCAAGTCAGAAACCCTGCTGGGCAGCCCCGAAATGGCCAGTTAAAGAGAGAATAGCCCAAAAATTATCCCACTAATGGCATCAGTCTGCTATGACTCCCTTCCAAGAGGCTGAGATGAATCACTCATTTGCAAGAGTTAAAACGTCCTCAGACGCAAACACCAAAAAAAAAAAAAAAAAAGCAGCTCATAACATCCACTTGTCAAATAAAAGGTGACAAATACAAGTCAGTAGGTCTTACTGTCTTACTTAGAACTATGGGGAAAAAAATGCAGAAAGCTATGTAGCTGCCCTGAACTCACCATTTTTTTTAACAGAAATGAGAGATCTTTTGCCATGATAGGTCTTCAGTGATGCTGCTTTTGCTGTGCTCTTTGGCAATTTGTGAGTTGAATTTGGAACCTGGGACATCATACTAAATTTGGATTCATTTCTGGGCAGAGTTTAAGTATCTCTTGCTTGTGGAGAACTGTTGGAACCCAGGAGGTTCCTATGATGCCTTTGGCCAACCCAAAACCTGGTCAGGAGGCTTTTCAGCCTTGCCAGAGGTGTCAGGGACCCTGGAATGATACTAAAAATGCCTGTGGCTCTAATTCTAATCCATGGAACAGGTTGTCAACTTTATATGAAGAATTTCAAGTCACAAAAACTTAGATAGAAAAATAGTAGTACTTATAAGTAAAAAGAAAAGAATTTGAGTGTATGTACAGGGGGGTTTAAAGCCCCACAGGGGGGTCTGAGGCACAAGATGGAGAATCTTTACACGTGGCATGTTATCTTTTCTTCTTCCTCATAACCTCCATCTTCTTGGTGATGCTGGCACTTTTGGATTTGTTTGACACAGATCTGGACATGGTGATGTGAGGGGCATGGATTGGTAATTAATTATAAACATTAAATACGTAGTTATTAGTATAAAAGATTAGAGCTCACCCGGGGCGGGCACAGTGTGTCTCTGGATGCGTTCTGTGTCAACCCTGGCAGGACAGAGAAATCTACTTTTGATAAGGAACTAATAAACTGCCTTGAGAACACGAACAAATGACTCCAGACTACTCCTTCAGCAGCACAGGCTGGAAACCTGGACTTTTCTGTACATTGTGAGGTCTCTCGGGGCTGAGGAGATCCCCGCAGAGAAGGAATTAACTTTTTTTCCCCTAATGATGTAGTTCAGTATCTTGCACACTTATTTTACAATCATTTGTAAATCAAGCTGTCACCATGTTGGCATGTCTACTTAGAATTATTTTTTCTTCGGCCAATGCAAATGATATAATGTCTTTGCTTGTCTGAGGAGGACAAGAAAATCTTGTAAGGAAAGAATTCTCAAAATCCTTACACAGACATGCTTATCTACACCCTGCAAGTAGGTTTTTATATTCTGTGTTCATTGTGAACTTGGAAGTTAGAGAGGCAAACTGAAGCATGCTGCTATAGCTGTATTCCTGCGAGCATGCATATGAGTATCAAATAATGAGACAATCAGTGGACTAAGCAACTGGTATTTCTTTTCATTTAGAGAAGATAAAAATTTGTTTGGCTTTAATTTCATTTCTTGGAAATTGGAAATTTCTCTGAGCATAGTTTCTGCTATGTAACTCAGTCTCAAGTAGTGCAGTGCTGGAGGGTGCAGGTTACAGATAACTATTTGATCTATGGGCAGACACATACATTAAGAGTAGCAAACCACCTTTCATTTATACTAAAGCAAAGAAAAAAAAAAAAAAAACAAGTCTACTATACGATAAAAAAGTGAGTGGATAAAAACCCCTGCCCAAGGTACCAGGCTGCCTGAGAAAGCTGGTGCAAAACCAAATTCTGCAGGTGAACCAACTGCAAATTGAAACCAAACAACTCCAGAGCAGGATGAAGAGCTGTGCAGGGATAGCTGTCAGCCCCATGACTGGCTGCAGAGTGTTCCCCAGTCCGAGATGCCCAGCCCCTGTGCTGAGCACTTCCAGCACCTCTTCTCCTCCAGGGCATGGAGAAGCTGTTCTTTGTCTGCCTTAAAGCAATACCCAGAAAAGGGTGGAGACTAATGTATTCTTCATTATCAGAAAAGCTCACAAACAAGTGTTGCTTCCTTGCTCCCTGTCATTCAAAAAGGCTGGAGCCTCTCTGGAAGGCAGCCTCACAGAGAGGAAAACAGGGGCACTCCCAGGCCAGGGCTGGTAAACACCCACAGGGAGACAAAGGATTGCCAGAGGAGCTGATATTTGTCACTGGGGATTTAGGGCTGCATCCAGGGGAAGTGATTCAAATGCCTCTGTAGCTCACATCAGTGCCTGTACACAGTCTGACCTGCTGTATTTTCCACAGGACCCAATGAAAGAGAAAAGCTGTGCTCTTTCAGCGATGGTAGGAGCACAGCTGTGGTGGCTGAGCTGACTGTGTCAGCCCTCTGGTGCCCAGAGAGGGGTGACTTCCATCCTAACAGCCCCAGTGTGAAGCCAAACCATAGACACCAGCCCAAACCACTCACCTGCATTTTGGTAGGTACTGGGGTCTACATTTGATAGGATTAATCTTTTACTGTCAGTATATTTTGTCCTGCTGAATCCTCCTTTGGCCATTAAGGTGTTATTTCAGTTCTGAGGAAGTGTTTGACTTTGGAGCAGCAGAAACTTGCTGCAAAGAATTTTGGCATTCATTGTGGCCATCCAGTACTTACAGGGACTTACAGAAAAGAGGGAGATTGACTTTTTATATGGACAGATAGTGATAGGACCACAGGAAACAGCTTTAAACTAAAGGAGGAGAGATTTAAATTAGATATGAGGAAGAAATTCTTCACTCAGTGGGTGGTGATGCACTGGAAAAGGCTGCCCAGAGAAACTGTGGATGCTTCATCCCTGCAAGTTGGCCAAGTTGAATAGCACCCTGGGCAACCAAATCTAGTGGGTGGCATCTCTGCCCATGACAGGGATATTTGAACTGGATTATATTTAAGGTCAATTCCAAGTCAACCCATCCTATGACCCTGGTATATCTGGGCCTATACCTGATGCTGCATACCTATCCAATCCCCTTTATCACTATAGGTGAGAAACAGTATGCCAGTTCCAATGGAAAACCTGCTTAGTACTTGAGTCTGAAAATTCTGCCAAAAAAAGCAGAAGAGGTAACGTCATCAAACCTGAATATCAATATGCTAATTTCTCAAAGTAGTATTTGATTTTAAAAATCACTATCCAAAACATAGCATTAATAGGGGTTTTGTTTTACGCATTATGCTATGCTGCCTTTGATTTCAAGATTTTTCTTTCTTAGGCATGAAGGCTAGACAGGATTCAGATTCATGAAAAGGGAAACTGTCATGAAACTGCAAAACTTGAGGAGCTAGGGCTTAGCAGAAAACAACATATGTCATGAGGTTCACACTACAATTAGAAAAGTGAGTTGTACTGCGGTATAACTGCACAAGTGTGCAGAACTGCAGTCACTTCATTGTCAGGAAATACAGTTATGCGGTAGAACTGTCTCTTAAGCCTGTATTTCAAGCAGCTCAGAACCAACACTTCTTTACAGCCATGGAATCTAGCCAAAAAAAACTGTGGGGCATGTGCTACCCTCCCACACTTTGTTCTGTAGTACCAGAACAAAGGCACACAGGAACTAGTGGGCAGCTGCCCCTCAAAGCTGCATTGAGGCTTTTACAGGGAATTTATCCTGAGGAATAGTAAGAAATCTTTGCCTTTAGTTTCCGTATCAGGTTTGCAGATCAGTGCTCTTCCCAGCGTCTCCTCCTCTGGGCTGCTCGCAGTGTGGAGTGCTCTTTTCCTGTTTACCCTCACATCCCTTTTTATTACTAGGCAGGATTTTTTTTTTTAAAGCACACTCAGGCGCCTGCTTGTTTTTTCTAAAGCTCTACAGGGATTTGTTGGTGTCTTTTGCAGCAGGTCATCCTGTTTTCAGACAAAGTTCCTGTCTTGTTAAAAACAATAATTTCTGCATGTCTGTGTAGGTCTCCTGCTTTTAATCATCCTGAGTCCTTGAGCCAAGCGATCCACATTCAAAATATTTGTTGTTTGTTTGTAGCTAAAAACAAAAAAGGAAAATAAAGGAAAAGCCCAGACAACATTTACTTCTGCAAGACAGGAGACCCCTGAGCACTGCAGTAGCACAGGTCAGCTGCACTGAGGCTGTGGCACGCTCAGGACAAAGGCTGTGACTATCAGACAGAAGTGGCAGCAGCAACTTTACCATCACTAAAAATGCCTTGCTGCTCAAGAGCAAGATGCATGCAGGTGCCTGAATCATGGGTAAGTGCCAGCTAGCAGGGCTCTGGCAGCCACGCTTAGCTGTGGAACAGACCTGCAGGGCACAGCAGAGGATGTGCTGGGCCATAGTAGAGCTGGCCCCTCTTATGGGCCCAGTCTGCAGCCTGAGCACCTAGAGAAAAAAGAGTAATACTGTCTTCTGCAACAGCAATGATTTTCAGACTGATCAAAGCTCTGCATGGCTTTGAAACCCACTGACAGACAGCAATAAGGCCAATATAATGCTATATTATTTATTGGGCTTTAATTTTATGTTGAGAGAAAAACTCAAGCAACCATATTTCATCTATTTTAATTCTGTACATTCCCCCTACTACTGTATTAAGGACTATTCCAGGAGTACATCCATGCTGACAACACCTATTGTAGTGAGGGGACCACTGTTGTTTCACATACATTTAGGCTGGGAGAGATATTTTGCATGGCTTCATGTGAGACAGAGGTGGGAGATTACTGTCCATGCTTCCCTTTACAGCCAGCAGTAGAAGGTATTGTCTGTTAGGGGGCAGCTAGCACCCCTACGTTAGAAACCCCCGCTAAACTCCTCTCTGCGCAGTGAAGGGGGACAGTGTCCTGCCTTTAAAAGTTAGAGTATGTGAACAAACCCTCTGCAATTTGTGATATAAGATGTCAAAGTGTTTAAGAAATGTATTTAGTACGACTCAGATAGAAATAGTTGGGGGAAGTTGGTTCACAGAAGGTTATATATATCACCTTAAGCTGGGACAAGAAGTCAAGTCGCTCATGTAGCCTCAAGGAGGGGCTGGATCTATCTGCCAGTGCTGCAAGGAAGACTCACAAGAGCACAGGACTGAACTTCTAAGCTTTCCAACCTCTTGCCTGTTGGAAAATGCTGTTATTACAATGGTAAAGGGAAAGAAAATTATGAAAAAAAACCAAGAAAAATAACTTACTCTACTTGGCTCCAGGTCTGCACTATACAAAGCTGCATCTTAAGGGATCTTGGAGCACCTCCTTGGAGCTGAGGGACAGCTCACCTTCAAGTGCACCTCCAGGGTTTTGTGTAGTGTCATGTTCAAGGAGGTGATAAAATGCGTTTCAAAATACGTATGTTTAAAGAGGCCACAGCCTATACCTCCCTTAAGAGAAAGGGTTTATTGTGTGCTTCCTGATGCTGAACACTCATGCAAAATGATCATCAATCGAAGTTCCAGGCTTTGGTAAATTTACCCCTGACAGTTCTTATAGGAAGATGTTACACAATCCCTAACCAAAATGCTTTGAGCTCCTAAGTCAAAGTCAATATGTCCAGCTGGATAAATAGCATTAAGCCTAGCACTGCTTCCTGTGTAAGTGATAAAAAATTGATAAAATCCTGACTTTCAGAAGCACAAGTGCTTTAAATCAATGGAGCACAGTTCACCAAAGCTATTAATACCACCCCTGGAAATCTCCACTGGAAACAAAAAGCTTTGAAATTTTCATGCTCCTTAGGTCAAAAAGGGAGTTTAAATGAGGTCGTTCTTAGGCAGCCACAACCACTGAGCCATACTCTGTGCAAGTGTCAGACAGAACCATGTCATTTGCTTAACAGGACCAGTCTCTGAGCCAAGATTCATCCTCCTGTGCTGCCAGCCTCCCTGCAGGGTAGCTGGATTAGTTTTCAAGGATGTGCCTACAGAAACAATTTTACAGTTGCCCCTATTCCCTGTCTTAACCAGTCCTCTTTTTAGACACACTAAATGTGTTACCCCTCCCTTTCAGGGTCCTACCATTTTTTAGACCCCACTTAGTCTCCTCAAACTCTTAACTGACCCCAGTGAGAATACTTCCTCCTTCTCCTTCCACTTGTATTATCATGGGCCTACAGCCTCTCTTTCTGCGCAAAAGCAGGGCAGGTGAATGGTGGGGTTCAGGCAGGTTTCCTTCCCTCCAGTTTATTTGCCTCCCAACACTGATAATTTATTACGGATTTTGTCTTACTGCCCATTCCCCTCCTCTCCCAATTATAATGGCATTCTTGAAAGCTTGAGATAAATATCCTGTTACAAAACAGATGATCAGGCTGAATATTACTTTCATTCTCTAAGTGACTACTTGTAGGGGAGTGCAGATAGTCTGTTTAGCCATATAGATGGTTTTTCATCATTCTCAAATGTCACTGACAGTGGAGCAAAATTTCTTTTTTTTTTACATGGTCTTTGAGTTGCTTCAGCTGAAGTTGATTTTTGGAAAGTAAAATTCGACTTGGTCCAAGGGCCACTTCACAGCAAATATAACCCACATGTTCTTATGACAGTCCTGAAAACACATGCAAAATTTTGGAAAAACATGCACCTTGGAGGAAATTTTTGACATACCAATCATAGAAATTCAATCTGACTGAATGAAATGGTATATCTATCTTCTGAGACACCTGTCTGAGACATGGCTCTCTTCTCTTCCAAGTATACAGTGACTGTAGTCTCCTAGAAATGCTGCGTCTTCTGAAAAAACATTCAAAACCGACAAAAATAAATTGCTTCCTAGAAACTTGTCTTTGGACCTTAGGGGAGGAAAGGAGTTAGAAAAAAAGTCCCCTCTGCCGCTTCTCAAGAAGCATTTCTTACTTCCTCCTAATGACCATGTCCACAATGAATCATGGGGTGCCCTCTCACCCAGCAGGAGAGACAAAACAAGACACCATAAGTTTCAACAAATAGCTTGGCTGGGCAAATTACAGAGCTCTAGAAAACAGTCTCTATCTAAGAATATGTCAGCTAAGGCACTTTCTCCCCAAGCCAGTAAGAAGAGTTCAGATCTGATGGGCAACCTGTTCTCAGAGAGAGCAGAGCCAGCACTTTTCATGGGGAGCTGTTCTCTCAGGTTCAGCAGCCACTTTTTGTCTAGACCTTGCTCCTTCCTTGTTCTCAGCCACAATTCATAACACCACCCAAGTGAGCAGAAAGTCTCCTGACTGCTCCCAAACATGTTCTTGCTCTAAGGGGTGGCCTTAGGCAAAAGCAGTCTCTGCAAATGCTGCTCCCTGATTGCCAGCACATGTTGCACTCCCATCACTGTGCCTCACAACAGGCTGTGTGGCACACACATCAGATGCCTGGAATTGCTCCCAGGCAAATCCATAGTGAATGGTGGTAGTCTCATGTTTTTGGAGACCTGAGTATGACGGTCAGGTGGGAATTTGGGAGACAAGGAGACAAGGGACATGGGGCTGAACCTGTACAAATCCACAGGGCAGCTGTTGGCATAGGGGTTTTGGGGTCATCTTTGCCTTACTTGTAATGCCTGGTTGGACCTCAACTTGCCACAGCTGGACCTGATTCTTCTGGCTTGCTTTTCCCATCTCACCTGTACTGTCTCTGTGGTCAGAAGTTCATCTTCCCCTTCTTCCTAAAGGCAATGTGGTGAACCCAGCTTAGTGGATGATCAGAATAACTGATCAGTTCCAAACCCTGAGAATAAAAAGTCCTTGGTTAATTTCTCTGCAATTTTGGCCTCATTTACCTTCTAATGTAATAGGCAATATATATTTTTCAGGGACTCAGCTGCGAAATTGATATAGGCTTTGCTTTAAGAGCAAAAAGACAGTCAACACCCACCATAGGTCCTATTCCAGGCATTGCTTTTGCCTTGCTATGTCAGCTAAACCTGACAATTTTCAGAAGCTTGAAAAACTGCAGTAACACCACTGATGATCTTTCTTGGATGAGATAAATAGCTTCAAAATGATTGAGTCAAAAGGTATGACCTCAATAGAGAGGGATGATTAACAGTAATCAGTATTTTCCCATAACAACACATCTCTTAGCTTTACCATCTGTCCTAGGTTACAATGCAAAAATGTGCCAGAGGGTCTGTATTCTATCTCTATCTTCATTAACTGTTGAAACCAGGAGGGACAGTGTTTTTCTTTGCCTCCTCCCCTGGACTGTCTCCTGTTAATGGGCCATCAGTGCCTTGCCCTATGAGTCATAGATAACTCCCTCCGGGAGCCATTTGTGTTTAATGGGCCATCAAGGACCCACCACATGACTCATAGAATGACATCATCCCATTGTGAGATGCTCCGCCCAGGGAGAGGAGCCAAGCATTCCCACCTGGATATAATGTGGGAATTGGGACAGAACAAGCAGTCTTTACCCACTGGTTTCCAGAGGACAAGAGCTACCAGACCTGTCTACAGGATCACTATTTCAGCAAGACTGCTTCATCTGGACTGCTGCTGCCACCCTAACTAGCAGGGTATCAGGTTGTATTCTGACTCTGTCAGTGGTTTTGTTTCTTTTGTATTACTTGCATGTATTTTACTTTTTCCTATTAAATAGTATTTCTGACTTGGAGTCTCACTGGTTTTGCTTTCAAACCAGCACACCAACTAATAATGCAGCATCCATACATTTACTTCTGTAGGTTTTCAGTAAATAAAAAAAGTCCAGCTAACAAAATGGTTCAAAGGAAATCCCTGTGGTACATTTCTGAGTTGTCCTCAAGCTGAGCAATGTGGCTAGGTGACCTCTCCCTACCTGTTTCTAACAGTTCTTGTCCATCTGTCATAGCAGAAGCATCACATGTTGTTGATGAATTTAAAGGAGTGGGAGCAATTGTTTTTAAATAATTAGTCTGTTTCTGAATCTAAAAGAGAATAGTTTTATCACTGAGTGTAGAGAGTTCTTTGAATGCAAGAACTCATGCTTATTTGCCTCGTTTTCTCTGAATAACTACATGAATCAACAGTGGTGGCACTTGAAGGCACTAAGCTGAAGTGAAGAGCACTCTCAGCTCGAGCTCTCAATGCAGAAGACTTCGTCCCTCTTTGCATAAATCCTGCAGAAGTAATATGAGGCACTGAGAGTTCCTTTGTTTTTGCTCACTGGATTTAAGCAATTCTTCCTGCACACATCAGAACAATGAATCCCTTCAGTCTACCAGACTACAAGCAGTATAAGGCAATTAGTTCATGCTCAGACCTCTAGAAATTTCTAAGTTTTGGGGAAGCAAATGGGATGACTGCAGCAACTTCAGATTCAGACTTTGATTCTACTGTTTTAAAGAGAAGTAATAAACACATCCCCCAAACACACATGCTCCCCTGTATCCAATTACCCTCATATTATGTACACATCATTAAGACAGAATGTCTAGGCTGAAGTTGTCCTCACTCATTAGAAAAATTCCTGGCGAAAACCGTACTGGTTTGAGCCCACCCAAAGAACTCAGGTTCATTGGTGATTCTTCATCACATACTGTCACTGGTGGAATCCTCAACTTACATATTCTAGCCTCAGTAAGGACTTGCTAACACAGCTAATACACTGAGTGTGGACAAGCACCAACACAGCTGGTAGGTTGTTTTTGCTCTGAACCTACACAGCACGTAACAGAGCCCCTCTCTCCGACTGACTTCAGGAAATACACTTTTTTTTTAGATTAAAAACATCCTTCAGACATTTGTTGGCGCTCCAAAATCCACTGACAAATGCTGTTTTGTTACATGTTCATGCATGTCAGTGGGATGCTCACCACCATTCAGAGCTGTGATCTGGCTCATTAACTGTTCATGTAGAAGAGGCAGTATATCAAGGTTATGATAATTTGAAATATCTCATATTTATCCAGATTGAAAAAAATATAATTCCATTGACAATTTGGACTACAGGGTTTTGGTACCAAAGGCACAGTTTGGATTAAATGAAAAAGAAAACAGTTACCAGTTTTTGTTTATTTAATATTTAATCTCCAGAGAGAAATCTTTTCTGAAAGTGTCATTTGGATGCTGACCTGGTCTGAATAACTTTAGTAAATTGATCTTGGCAGACAAACCAGTTCTTCTTTCCCTCTGCAATACATGTAGAAAAGCAGTTGCATTTGCAGTGCAATACACAATTCTTCAGTGGAGTATACTGAACCTACTCACCTTAAATATAGGATATAACATATTTCAAGGGTTAGTTTGGAGGCTGAATTGTCATTCTCAATTGGAAAAATTATGTAGGCAAAAAACTCTAGCAAACTAAAACTTAGGGAAAAAAAAAAAAAAGACAAGGTGTTGAGGATAGGTGTAAGGAAAATGCTGATGGGCCCTGGCATTCAGTGGCAGTAATTAGCTTTGCCATAGTAAATTCCAGGCATATGGCAAATCAACTTTTGCACCCTCTTATATCATTTAAATGGTTCTCATAAATGTTTGTCTCACTGTAACTGTGAAAAATCTCCTGTTTTCTCAAGAACAAAACTGCTCCAGTATCTTGCCCTGACAACTGATGCTTAAAAAAAGAAGCCTCCCAAATCCAGTTAAGGCAATGATGTGTTTCTAATGCAAGAGAACAACAATTAGTGTATTTTTGACTGAAAAGAACTCAGTTAAGCTGCCAGAAATGTCAAAAGTTCCTCGTTACCCTGACACTTATGTAATTGTTCTGCGAACACCCACACACCGGAATAGACCTACTCCACCAAAAATTGCAGGGCTGACTCACTGAGTGTTCTTCTATGTATTGATGACCTAACCATCCAGGATACATCATCCATAGCATAATTCTAATGTGATTTCCTTGATTAAATAAAGTTACACTTCACTCAGGGAAAAAAAACAAACCCCTCCATATCTTCAGGATCCTGTCCCCCAATCACAGAGGAAGCAGCCAAAAATGGCAGCACTGCAGGCAGTGCCTACTCTCCTAAGACTTGCCTGAGCCCCATACAAGGGCAAGGCTGGGATTAGTTGCATCTGGAAATGGTCTTCAGGATTCTCCTTGCTTAAACACGATGCAGAAGCAATTGTGCCTACAACCCACTTAGTTTTAACCTCCTTGCTGTGTAACATTCACCTTTCTGAATCCAGTTATTACAGCCGGCCATAAACCTTCTGATCTGAAGGAAGGTGCTCCCCTCCATGCAGCTCATCCTAACTCTGTGCTAAGGCACTAATCTGGTGCAGACTGGAAAGGGACCGGGGAACCATTGAATGCTGTTTCCTGCACTTTTCTTTTTCCCATTCAAATTCTGTTGTGATCCAGAAATGCTTACCTTCTCTGATCTGATGGGACTGCCACATGAAATGAAACAGATTGCTGCAAACAGGGACTAGAAGCAAAAAGAAAATGACCAACCAACATTTATAATATTGATTACCAGACAAAAATGTCCAAGAAAGAGCAGGGAGGCTCTGTGTACCACTGGAAAGCATAGGGCTGTAGGTGCCCCTACAACAGCCTTGCAAACCCTTGAACAGAGATCTATGCACACAATTTAGCCAGAATAGGAAACTTTGAAAATTGTTCTTTACAGTTCTGTTACAAAATTACTTAGAGAAAGCAGTAGTATGTATTATGAAGGTAAATTGTAGTGATATAATAAATATTATATAGTAAATATATTGTATATATTGTATTTTAATATAATTTACCTTTGTGGTATGTTGGTGACACCAATGTACCAAATAAGTGACAAAAACCTGTGACCATGAACACTACTGTAATCATCATATCATTGTGCTCTGAGATACCCTGTGATGACCTGGTACTAGGATGTGACAGTTCTGCTATTAAGTCCTCATAAATACCTAAGCATACTAAAGCCAGAATGAACTTGACAATAGTAACTGTCTTGCCAACATTTGCAGAGATTACACTCATACACACCCAGCCTTCAAGGTATATTTTATACTGCAAAGCACTAAAATACTGAATCAAAGAACTACCACACCCATTTTTGTGGTATGTATGCCTTGAGGTGTGTGCCTTTCAAAAGGACCCTGTTCCATCAATACATACTTTTCTAGTAAGGTACACAACCCAGTATCACCCCAGACATTTATAATACTGCTCTGCATTTAGGTCATTACCCTTTCCTCACTTGTTCTATTTACATCAAATTCTTTCTACTGGTTTCCCTCTCCTACAAATTAAAGTCTCTCAAGCTTCCAAATGAAATAACCTGTCTGATCTGTGGGACTTAAGAGTTGTAGTGACTGACTCCCTTAAGACCACTGTAGTTTGGCAACTTCAGTTTTATATTCTGGTTGGCTTGTCTGTTTGTTTGTTTTGGGGGAATGGAGGTGCAAATTGCAGCAAACTAAACCAGTTGTGTGATTTATATCATATTCCATTTCCTGGAAGACAGCACCATGGGTGCTTCAAATTCAGCATGTGACTAGAGCCCTTTGTTTTTTTTTAAACAAAGTAGGACATTTTAGTGCCTAGGTCTGGCCATCAGTTTGGTAGTTCCCTCTCAACAAGCTTTTACCAGCCTTTTTTGACAGCAGCAGGTCACAGGGTAAAGCTCAAGGCTCAGTAATAAGGAAACTCCTACCTCTGTCAGTGTACATATCCGTTTTGGTGCGGGTCCTGGCTGGCCCAGGAGAAGTCCCTACAAGGGACTTTTCGTCTATTAAAAGTAAAGCAGAACTGCTAAATGAAAGTTGCAGGTGCCAGGATGCATAATTGTCTATGTGTCTCCCCCTGTGACATCCTGGAGCCAGTGTGCTCAGCTCCATGGGGTCCCCAGGACACATTTCAGTGGCCATATAGAAAACAGACAGCCAAATTTGCATTGTTCATGCCTTGGCTGAACTACTAATTGCCTTTCTTTGGAAACAGAATATAAGATATCTGCATTGCATTTCTTTTCCTGAATATCCTTGTCCCAGCATGAAGATCTTTTTCTTACATAATTTGCTGTCCCTGCTCTGCTCTCTGCACAGCTGATTTACCCTGCACTGTGCAAATGCAGCCCTTGTTTACTCTTTTCATGGTCCAGAACAAGCCTTCAGTCATCCCAGGGGCAGGGTTTATTCCCATGGTCAGAACAGAGACTTGGTAGTAGGGGATTTCAAAAAACACAGAGGAAAAGAAATCTTTACCATTGGGAAGAGAGAGCTGCTTTCCACACTTCCTTGATGCTGTCAAGTTTGCTTCCTTGTAGGATGAGTGACCGTGACAAAAATGGGACAGTGCTATTGAAGGAACATACTTTAGTGACAGCACTAATGCTCTCCAGGTAAGCCCACATGTTAGTCCCTAGTTAGCCCTTCAATCAAAATGGGCAGCATTATAAAGAGATTATAACATTTTCTCAGCAGCCTCATCTGGTGTGATGTACGTGCCCAGTATAGTGTGATACAGGCTGCCACTGAACAGCAGACAACAGCAGAGAGAAACACCAGTCTGCACAACATGAAAACACTCTCTGGACACTACTGAACTCTTTGGTGTTGGCAAAGAAATAATATAAGCACATTGTTGTCTTTATACAAATAGCACAATATTTTTGCACTGTGGATCAGGAGTTTTAGATAGGAATTGTTCTATTCCTTAGCTAAGGTAGCAGAACCATATAAATCTACATTCCAACCAGTAAGCAAATTTATAAATTTAATCACTGCCACCAAATATAATCATGAATCTGTATTTTCCTGAAATCACACACAGTACTACTTTTATAATTTAGTCTGCTTCTGGTTTTTGCTGACATTATACAGTCCATTTTTTTTATTTGAGAGCTATCAAATTAACATGTAATTATAAGAAAAGTGTGCAGACACGTAGCCTTCCGTTCTCTTCATGTTTATTCTTTTTAAGAGACAGCTGCCCACCTGTGCTACGTTTCTGTTGCCAGAAAATAGTAAACCACTGTGAAGTGGTCAATGCCACAGGACAATGCCACCAAAAGTGTCATTAGCAATGGCAGCATGTGGTGGGAAGGAAAAAAAGAAGAAAAAAAATAATACAGCACTTGCCTCTATGCTTGGCCAATACACTGTAAGTCTTACTAAATGTGTGCCTTGCACTGCCCTCCTACAAGCTTAGTTTTATCCTCTAAGGAGAGAATCCAACAGCCAGTAGTGATCTGCTGTCAAACAAAACTGCTCACCTTTGCATACTCTAAGGAACAACTTGGAGAATTCATGAGCTGCATTCAGAAGGGAACCTTGTTTATACCGCAAGGAGTCAAAAGAAAACAAAACCTCTTAAATAAATGCATGTCTGTGGTAGATGTTAAGTATTTTAAAGCATCATTCCTAAGTTATTGTTAATTACATTACTTTATTATAAGGCACAATTAAATATGTGCTTGAAGTCATCCAGCTATTTGCTTTTTCAAGGAAAGCACTTGAGTCAAAAGGATTTCCTAAATGGAGTCATTCAAGTGTTTTATTTCTTCAACTTCAGGAATTATTTTAGATGTGAATAATTGGACATTGAATAACCAGTTAAATGTCATTTCCATAAATTGTTTGTACTTTACATAAAACAAATTAAATGGTTTATAGGACCCTTTTGTTCTCCCTTTGAGACACCTTGCACTAACCACTCTTACAAACAATTGTACTCTATGGACAATTTGGTCTAGGATGATTTGTGTATTTCTATTTTCAAATAGATGATTCACAGAAATCAACACAGGCATACATTGATTCTTCACTTTTACTGAAACTAAAAGGAACTGTATAAACGACTTAGAGATAAAAGTGAAGGTGAGAATCTAGAGACTGCAAGGTAAGCATGTAAAAGTACAGGCCGGTTCCACCAGACACAATTTAGAGACAGCAGAGGGAGCTGAGTAGTTTCAGAGTACTACTTGTCCTCTATGAAGACCTTCTGAAAGTGGTAAATGAGAGAAAATAAGTAGGTAAAATGTGAACTTCTAACTTCCAGCATATAAAGCTGAAAGACTTTTTAGCTGAATCACAGGCATTTGCTGGTTTAGTCAAATCATGATAGTCATGATTCTCAAAATTCATACCTAAGTATGACCTGTCAGTGGAGAAACCCGTCTTCACAATATTTTCCAAGCTCTTGCACTTCCAGAGTTAAGTTGAGTTGGCATCTGACTCAAAATCCTGATGCCAGCATGTGTTATGCTCCTTGTCCTTCTCCAGCAGGCAATCCCAGAGTGTTCCTTGCTTGCCTGAAATTAAACAATGCAGATACAGAAGGTGTCTCTGCCATTTTGATTCAGATCACCAGTGGGACGTGGAAAATGAAGGCTGTCCCTGCTTTTGTAAATATTGATTGATGCAACATGGGAAAGGAGTGACCAAAGAAGCAGAAAATCCTTTCCTATATATTTTATGGAAAAAAATTCTCATATCAAATTCTGCTTCAATTAAATAGAAGAGAGGCATGAAGCTGTATCTTTAGAGGAAGAAAGCCCTTGTATAAAAAAATCTTATCCCTGATGTCTAATATAAGAAGAAACTTCATCAGTACTTAGCCTTCTGAGTATGCCTCTACATTGCTGCCTTAGTATTCCAGACTGTAAAGTGTCTCAGAGTGACCCAGTTGGCCTGGTTTCAGAATGTCATAGATACCTGCTTTTTTGGTTCTTCTCTCTCCCATTACACTATGTAGATAGCCTGTGTGTCTAATTCAGGGCCAGGGCTTCCATTACAGGAAGAGATATGAAGGAATTGGGCAAAGCAACACTAAATTTTAATCGTTGTCATCCATGCAGTGCTCTTGTCCTCTGCGTATACATGTTTGGCCAAGACAAGCTCAGGTCGCAAGCATTCATGGAGATCTATTGGGCCCTCTACACATGCTACAAATGAGTAAAATGGTCCATAAGTCAGCAAAATAGGCTATTTGTTATTAATAAGCTTTGAGCTGGACTGAAGAAGTCTTATTTGCAGACAAGGAAGTAAAAAAACAAAAACACAAAAATAAATAAATAAGCACATGTCCCTCCCTGTCCAAAAATAAACATTCTAGAGTCAAAAGCCTAGAATGAAGGGATGAAGGCTGGGTGAATGAAGGGGTCATGGTTGACAGGAATAGGCTGTTCTCACTGCTCAGGTCCTACAAAAACTTCTGGAAGTTGAAGGATAAATGACCTCCTGGCGAAGCTGGGGTTGTACATCTGGTCTCTGACAAAGCATTAGATGGTAACATGATTAACTAATCTGCTCCAGCATCCATCAGTGACTGACAGGACACAGCAGTTTCAGACAGAAAGAGGAAAAGGGAGTGCATACATGCCTGTAAACAGAAAGACAACGAGGTGACACATAGTTCTCATTCTCCTTTAGAGTTCTTCAGCTGCTGTGTGCTGAGGGAGGCACTACTACAGATTCAGTATTTCAAATTCAATGCTATTTGTATTTGATTGGTTAGACTCCGATGCAATGCAAAATCTCTTGCCTGGGTCCCAGCTCACCACATGCCACCCTCAGACTGCTGCCATGCAATGAGCAGGCTATAGCTACCACCATTACAAGTCTGTCTCCAGCTCCACTTCAGAAACACAGCTTCGTGGAGTATGCTTCATCTAACATCTTACTGCCTTCATACACTTACCCTTTAACATTCAAAGTATTTCTGCCAAAACTGAGAGTACTAATGATAAATGCTATCATTACTTATTGTAATAGCATTGTTATACTACTAGGCAGGTATCCCAAAAAAAACCCAAAAAACAACAAAAACAAACCAAACCAAACCAAAAATACCAAAGGCTTCTGCTTTCTAGTTTGATCTGTGACTGCTCTGGACATTTAAACAGCATACTCTGAACATAGAGAGTGGAACAGCAAGGGAAGCACCTGGTAAGAACAGCCTGGAAAGTCTTTAATGAGAGAGGACAGGTCCATAGTGGGCAAGGCGAGCTGGACAAGTTGCCCGCACTGAGCCATGGGACAGGGTGTGTGGTTATGCCCAGAGAGCTGAACATTAGTTCAAGGAAATCTCTCTGCTAAGGGGCGGGGCAAGGTTTGTGTAACACTTCAGTTCCACTTTCAAGCCTCTGAACCAGGTAGCAAGAAGGGATCCTCTCAAAATCCCAGTTGGGGAGGATGATGTTAATGCCATCTGTGTGTCAGACTTGCTTGAAACTGCAGCGACTAAGTGCCTACTTTAATTAGCATCATGAATGTTTTCTGTGTGGAACACACAGGACTGCCCACGCCACTATCTGTTGCCAGAGTCACACTCTCCAGCCACTCACTGCCTAAACAACCTCCTTCAGCTGGGGTTAAAAACAGTGAGCCCTGAAGCGCAGTAGCAATGGAAGAGAGATTAGCCTCTCCTGAACAATTTTACTTCCAAGCATATGTTGGTGGCAGGATTAGCATTTAGGCCAGGCTTCTCCTGATTTACTGTCGCTCCTCGCATTTCCCTTACCCATTTGCTAATCCGCACCTTGGAACCTTCGCTCCCGGCTTAGCCACCGGCCCCCGGCGCCTCCATCCCACCGGCCCCAGGTCGCCCCCCGCCCCTGCTACCCCGGCGCCGGTCCAACGGGCACAGCAGCCCAGCCCTCCCCTCCGCCTCCCGGTGCGGCGGGAACTGCAGCGCCCTTCCGCCCGGACGGAGGGGGAAGCGCAGGACGGCGACGGCTGGGCCCCACCCGCAGGAGGAGCCGGCGCGGCGACCGGGGCCGATAGCGCGGGCGCTGCCAGGTGCGAGGACCCGCGCCGGCCCCCACCGGGCTGGCCGTGGCCCCGGCGCTGTCCACGCCCCGGGAGTGGCTGCGGGCTCGTTGCTTCGCCGCGGACTCGCCGCGGCCGGGCGAGCGGGGTTCAATCACGGGCTACGTGGAGGAGCCGGCNAATAAAGCCGGGCCGCGTAGGAAGAGATTAGCTTGGGGTTTACTCTTCACCCCTGTAGGGATCAGCCGAGGACAGAGCCTACCCGCTTCCCTAAAAATGGGATTCCCGGATATGCCCTAATGAAAAGCCGGGCCACGATCAGCTCGGAGC
>VXBU01004008.1:45982-72900 GCA_013400315.1 Bombycilla garrulus
CCGCCCCCACCCGCCGCGGCTGCCGCTTGTTTGCACTCGGCTTATCCGGAGCGGAAATTCCTTTCCGTTTTTTTGTGAATGACAAACTCATTAACGATTCATCAACACAACCTGTTCCAGCCGGCCCGTCGCCGCGGCAACAGACCCTTCCGCGCGTCCCCATTGGCTGCGCTGGAGAATGTATCCATTGAGCGGAATCGCGGTTGTATCCATTGAGGAGCGCCGGGCTGCGCGGGGCCGCGGCCCAGGGGCGCTGCGGGCGGCGGCAGGGGCGCGCAAGGGAAGGGGCACCGCCGCAGCGCTTCCATGCTGAGCCGGGGAGCCCCGCTCGGCGGCACGTTAATTGTATTTCATTCACTCGTGGCGGAGGAAAAGCCCAAGGGCTCGGGCTGCAGCGGCGATTAGGCAGGTTCATTCAGGGATTCATTGACAGAAAAAAGAGGAGACGGGGCAGGCTGGCTGCGCGCACGCAGTCACACACACGCGCTCACACTCACGCCGGGGCCGGGGCCGCTTCTCCCTCCCCGTGACTCCACCGCCGCCCGGCGCGGGGGAAGCGGCGCGGGGGGGGCTGCGTGATTCATTTTCCTGGGGCGGAGGGAGATAAGTTGCGCGGAGTTAGAGGGGTGCAGCCTGCCCGCCGAGCCAGCCGCATGCCTCTGTGAGAGGGGCGCTTCCAGAGCACGCTCCGCTCCCCCCGTCCTTTCCTCATGCTAGATACGTTCAGACCCGTCCCTTTCGCGTCGGAAATGGCGATTAGTAAATCCGTGGCGTGGCTGAACGAGCAGCTGGAGATGGGCAACGACCGGCTACTGCTGATGGACTGTCGGCCGCAGGAGTTGTACGAGTCGTCCCACATCGAGTCGGCCATCAATGTGGCCATCCCCGGCATCATGCTGCGGCGGCTGCAGAAGGGCAACCTGCCCCTGCGGTCCCTCGTCGCCAGCAGCGAGGAGGACCGGGAGCGCTTCGCCCGCCGGTGTGGCACCGACACCGTAGTGCTGTACGACGAGCACAGCCGCGACTGGAACGAGAACACGGGCGGCGAGTCCGTGCTGGGGCTGCTCCTCAAGCGCCTTAAAGATGAAGGCTGCAAGGCATTTTATCTGGAAGGTGAGAAGGGCCGCCCTGGGTTGGGGGAGAGATCTCTACCCGGGTAAGAGGGATGCGGTCTTGTAGCGTTTCCCGGACAGTGGATTGATGCGCCAGGAGAGCACCGACCTGGGTAGGGGGCTTTTCACCCTACTCCACACCTCTCCCGCCCTCCCTTATCCTCGCATTGTTTAAAGAAACCTTGATGTCTGAAGTCACTATGGCAGCTGGCTAACGGGGATTCCGGCATGAGCCAGGCAGAAGGAATTGCCGCCGAGACATCTCTCCAGGGGTCCCCCCAGGGCAAAGCGGTACAGAGCTTTAATCTTGAATGTGCTGAGCCCTCTACTGCAGCGGACGATTTTCTTAACCTTTCCTTTAAGTTAGTCTGTCTGCGTTGAGAATGTGACATATTTTTTCCTTCTTTTTCCCGGTACTCGAGAGGGTGCAGAACAGGCACTCCTTTGGAAACAGGGCTGTACTAGGGAAGTAAGTCGACATGCCATTTTATATCGGATTGCATTTTCTCCTCTTTGCTTTTCTCTCCAGGTGGTTTTAGCAAGTTCCAGGCGGAGTTCGCCTTGCACTGTGAAACTAACCTAGACAGTTCGTGTAGCAGCAGCTCTCCTCCTCTGCCAGTCCTGGGCTTGGGAGGCCTCCGAATCAGCTCCGATTCATCATCCGACATTGAATCTGACATTGACAGAGACCCCAATAGTGCCACCGACTCCGATGGCAGCCCTCTCTCCAACAACCAGCCTTCCTTTCCAGTGGAGATTTTACCCTACCTCTACTTAGGCTGTGCCAAAGACTCCACTAATTTGGACGTTTTAGAAGAGTTCGGCATTAAATACATCTTGAATGTTACTCCTAACCTGCCTAATCTCTTTGAAAACGCCGGTGAATTCAAGTACAAACAGATCCCGATCTCTGACCACTGGAGTCAAAATCTGTCTCAGTTCTTTCCTGAGGCCATCTCCTTTATAGGTAAGACCCTATTACTTGCTAATAGCTACATGTCAAGTGACAGAATTAGATGTCTTCTGCAGAATTAGTGAATTTCAGCGAGAAGTGGTAGCAGTGTTTATGGCCGTCTCTAGGGCATGCCTCCTTTTCCGATTTTAAAACCGGCTTAAATTGAGGAGCTGTTGGGGACTGTTTGGGGGGGTTATCGAGAAGTCCCAGTGAATTGTAAGCGACCTTTGCAGGGTTGCACAGACATACCTGGTTTGTCTGGTTGCGGAATTCTTCCTTTAATCATTTGTGATGGAGCTGGGGACTGAGCCCTGCGCACGTTGGGGGGATCTTCTTAATTCACTTCCTGGTGGGTCCAGGGTGGCGGGCAAATGAGCCTGGGGTCGATAGCTTATTTGGCCTTTTTTTTGTTTATGTTGGTTTTGAGGTTGTTTGGGTTTTTTTTTTTTTTGTTGTCATGGGGTTTTTTTTCCTTTTTTTTTTTTTTTTTTGCCTTGAGGTTACTGAAGAGCAGTATAATAAAATTAGATTCCCAGATCGTTCCTTTTTAGCTTTTGAAAGCAAGTTATGAATAAGCGGTGTCCCTGGCAAATATATAGCCAGAGCTTAAATTAAGTCTCTCGTGGTAATAATGATACACCTCTCGGGCTCGGTGCCTCGGTCAGCTGGCCCTCAGACATTTCCCATCAGCTCTGGAAATCCATACTCTTGGGCCCAAGGAGTTCTGGTTCAAATTTGTGCTCTCCTTCGTTTTGGGGAGGACTCAAATTGCCCCATCGGAGTGCAGTGGGGCGGGCTTTGCATTATCTGTTGGGAAGCTGTGCTATAATCCTGTTGAACGATACCGGTAATAGTGGAGAATGTAGGTAATCTGAGTCTAGCAGGAAGAAATGTGGGCTAGAAGCCACAAAGAAACTAATCTCCAGGCATTGTAATACATTTCCTATTACAAAGGAATCCATTTTCATCCAGTGTTGACATCCTGTTCCTCCTAATGGGCTGTCCCCTGTGACTTCCCTCATTCTTTTAAAATGCTTGAATACCTCCATTGTTAGCTGCACAACAGTTGGAGAATAATTTAATAGACCTTTGCAGTCTGCGGGTCTGTATAAAGCCTTTCAGTGACAAACTGCAGGATTTCCATGCTGGGGCAAGAGGACTGTAAGAATTTAAAGGCAAATCTCCAGGCAAAAGCCTGTCTTTTAAAACTGACTTTTAAAACAGTGTCTTGCAGCATGTCATGCTTCCTTGCTTGATTCTTAGTTTTCAAAGCTCTTGGACTTGGGTAGTAGGGGGAGTGGATTCTTCTCTTGTCCTGGTTTTAAAGTTAACTAAAGTTAAAAGTTAAAGTTAACTCTTGAGTTGCACTGCCAGCCACTAGGATTAGAATTGTACCTTCTTCTTACTTGATAGTAATCTCAATTGTGCTGAGAAATCAGTTACCAGCCCTCTGTCACGTGTCCTTCTCTGCCTCTTTGTACAGATGAAGCACGGGGGAAGAACTGCGGCGTCCTGGTGCATTGCTTAGCAGGGATCAGCCGCTCGGTCACAGTGACGGTGGCCTACCTCATGCAGAAGTTGAACTTGTCCATGAATGATGCCTATGATATTGTCAAGATGAAGAAGTCCAACATTTCACCCAATTTCAACTTCATGGGTCAGCTGTTGGACTTTGAGCGGACCCTGGGACTGAGCAGCCCCTGTGACAATCGAGTACCAAACCAGCAGCTGTATTTCACCACCCCTTCCAACCAGAACGTCTTTCAGGTGGATTCTTTGCAGTCCACATGAGCTCCCACCACCTCCCTTCTTCTGTCCATTTCATGGGATCACTTCTCAATGGTTTCTCTTTGGCAGTGATAAAGAAATGAAGCTTTCTCTTTTTCGGACCGTTGCTATTGAAAAGCAGCTGCCAGCGCAGGCAACAAAAGGTTACACAGTATGGAATTGGCTATTGCAAAGGGAGGGGACATGGCAAACTCTCCGGGCAGGACCGTGCTGACCAGGCAGCAGGTGGGCGGTATGTTCATCCCTGCTTGGGTAGCATCTGGGGTCCGAGCACTTCCCATGTGGTAGAGTGAGGCTGGACAGGCTGGACATGTGTTTCTAGAGGCTGGAACTGTCCTTCTGCTCTCAGATCTGTGACATGCATCTTTGTCTTCAGTGAAGACTGGTTATTTGTGTTTGTTTGTTTGTTTTAATTAGAGGAGCCAAAGAAAGATTTCAGCTTAGTGTATTTGGAGTACTTGTTTGCTAGGAGCTCGGTAATATTCTACTTGATCAATGTAAATATTTAACCTTAAATTTATTTGCATTTTTTTCTTAATTCACATGTACTCAAGAAATCAATCCAAGGGACACCTGTGTTTTTGTTCTTTTCATAAATTCTGCTTTGTTTGTTTTAATTGCAAAGTATACATTTGCAGCATGCTGAATTTTACTGAAGCAAGCTTTCCATGAGGGAGAAGTGGTGAGTCTCTTCTTTCATATATCTTTCTTTTTGTTGTGGTGATTTTTTTTTCCTCATGTTTTTGATGTAGGTTTCATATGAGATATATATATATATACACACATATATATTTAAATTAAATTAATTTTTTGCCTTACTTTTTGTAAATAGATCATCTGGGAGGAGGTTTGTCTTTGAATGCAAAAGATTTTTTTATCACTTTTTAAAACTTTCAGATGTGCTAAACAGTGCATTACCTCTGTACAAATTCTTCAGGGAGCTTCACCTCAAATGCAATATTTTGTGCTGGGTTTTTTGTTTTTGTTTTTTTTTTTTTTTTTTTTTGNCAGGCAGCAGGTGGGCGGTATGTTCATCCCTGCTTGGGTAGCATCTGGGGTCCGAGCACTTCCCATGTGGTAGAGTGAGGCTGGACAGGCTGGACATGTGTTTCTAGAGGCTGGAACTGTCCTTCTGCTCTCAGATCTGTGACATGCATCTTTGTCTTCAGTGAAGACTGGTTATTTGTGTTTGTTTGTTTGTTTTAATTAGAGGAGCCAAAGAAAGATTTCAGCTTAGTGTATTTGGAGTACTTGTTTGCTAGGAGCTCGGTAATATTCTACTTGATCAATGTAAATATTTAACCTTAAATTTATTTGCATTTTTTTCTTAATTCACATGTACTCAAGAAATCAATCCAAGGGACACCTGTGTTTTTGTTCTTTTCATAAATTCTGCTTTGTTTGTTTTAATTGCAAAGTATACATTTGCAGCATGCTGAATTTTACTGAAGCAAGCTTTCCATGAGGGAGAAGTGGTGAGTCTCTTCTTTCATATATCTTTCTTTTTGTTGTGGTGATTTTTTTTTCCTCATGTTTTTGATGTAGGTTTCATATGAGATATATATATATATACACACATATATATTTAAATTAAATTAATTTTTTGCCTTACTTTTTGTAAATAGATCATCTGGGAGGAGGTTTGTCTTTGAATGCAAAAGATTTTTTTATCACTTTTTAAAACTTTCAGATGTGCTAAACAGTGCATTACCTCTGTACAAATTCTTCAGGGAGCTTCACCTCAAATGCAATATTTTGTGCTGGNTTTTTTTTTTTTTTGTTTTTTTTTTTTTTTTTTTTTTTTTTTGTTTTTTTTTTGTTTTTTTTTTTGTTTTTTTTTTGTAGGAAACTGGAAGTATGTGCAAGCATTTGTACCTGTGTGTATGCACAGTGAGCCTGCACATGGCTGGCAATAAGGGAGAGTCTAATCCACAGTGTAAAAGTTTTAAGATGGAATTTATTAAAAGAATGTAAAACCTTAAATTATTAATAAATAAATAACTATTTTTGGCTATGGAGAAGCTGACTGGTTTATTCCCCCTTTTCCCTCTGTGTGGTTGTGGTAAATTGCACATACCCATATGGTTATATTTAAATGCAATAATTGCTCTCAACAGGTTTTATACATCCCCTTAGACTATAAGACCTTGATTTCCCCTTTGGTCCTCTTGTCACTAAATGAATGAACAGTGAATGTGCTGGATTCTCACCTTGCTTTGGTGAAGGGAATGCTTTTGAAGGCCTTTAGGTTAATTACAAAATATTCCAGCATCTCTTTGCTATACTAGGGATGCACCTGACTTTGGGCCATAATGGTTTTTTTTCTCACTATTATTTTTTCTTTTATTATTAAGAGTAAGGAGCTGCTGTTTTCTGGCTCTGTTTATTAATTTTGGTCATTCTAGTACAGATGCCAGGAGATGGGTTCATGCTCTGCTTAGCTGTCTGGCAGGAACTCATTTCACAGAGATTCATCAACAGTCTGTAGCCTGTAAATGATTTTTCTTCTGCCATTCAGCTACCTTGCAACTTAATGAGGGCAAGGAGGAAAAGTCTATATATACCCTTAGTCACCTCATTTCCTCTTTGGACCCTTCAAGCAGTTCTGTCTCTGCAGAAGGAAAAAGGGGCATTATGGTAATTGCAAAACTTCCTGCTGCAACTTATAATCATTAACATCCTTCCTGATTATAACTGGTCCAAGTCAGGGTGGTGCCAAAATCTGTGTGCAGAACCACAGTGAGGGGCTGGGGCTGTCGGCTGAGGTACTGCAGAATTGCTGGCAGCCAAAGCACATTTGAAGTAATTTTAGAAACTGCAAGTGTGTGAAATGAAATGCAAACAAAACATGGGAAAAAAGTGAGTCAGTGTCTCATGCAGTAGTGGCCTAGATTGTGTGCATAAACTGTGAAAGTAGAAGTAGGTTGCAGTTAAACTTGGCTTGTGCTAATCTAGTTTTGAACGGTTTCCGCTCTTGGCATTCCCTATGCTGTTCTGTTCAAAGTGGAGATTTGCAAGCAGCTCTAGCAATTTCCTGTCCAGCTGCAGCTCAAGTGACTCCCTTGTTTGGTTTTCTATTTTTTTTTTTTTTTAATATGGTCTGAGGATAATTTTAGCCAGTTTCCTCTTTGTGGATTATTAATCTGCTTTCCTTGTAGAACCTACATAGCTGTGTCCCTACTGTTCTGCTGAAGTTAACAGATGGCCTCCCTGCCACTTCCTCTCGTTTTGCTATGAGTTTGTTGTCACGCCACTTCTGAAATTAATAGTGTTTTCTGGCCAGCTGCCACAGGCCATTACCACAAAGGGGAAGTAACACATCTGAATAGCAGGAAGCCAGGCAGGGTCACAGCGTGAACTGAACCTGTTGAGTGTAATCAGGCCTTTCCCGTTTGGCAAGTGTAAGGCTCCTCTTCCCTCTCCCCTTTTAATATGTCTTGCACAAAGAAAGGGCTGATACCAAATGCCTCAGCTGTTTGCACTGGGCAAATATTTCCGGCTGAAGAAGTTGAGAATGTTGGTTGTGACTAGGTGCCCCTTAAGGTGAGGAGGTAAAGAACAGTATGTGGCTGTGTAGCCCAGGGGAGGAGAGCTCTGGCTTTTTTTGCAAACTGGTTTGAAAAGTTAATGCTCACAAGGGCTTCCTGCTTCCTTCCTGCTGCACTGAATGACTAACACCAAATGGGTACTTCTGCAATTCATCATTTTTTGTGACAAGCAAGTGCAGAAGAGCAGCTTTGCTCACAGACAGACACACACAGCAGAGTCAGGATGAAAACTTGTTCCAGATTTTTCTCGAGCAAGGCCTGAACCAGAGCTGTTTCAGACCCTTGGCTGGACTTGAACCAGGCTATGTGACAACAGCTTTGGTAACAGGCAACCCCAAATTACAAGTGGAGGCAACCCAAAACTTGGTTCAATATCTGATTTTGCTGGGAGTGTTCACAGTCATAGTCTGGCTCTGAATTACAAGGGAGTTTGGAGGAAAAGCTCTTTGGATGAGGGCTCTTATCAGCAGTGTTTACCCTTCCTACAGCGATTCCCAAATAACTGTCCAATCTTGGCGCAGGGAATGGCTCACCCTACATCAGCACTTGCCAGCTTTTCTCAGGCTGGGTTCTGCTTGCTTCTGCAGTATGTGTCCTGGTTACTCCATCTATGCCCTCCCCAGCACTTGTTTCAAAATAATTCATTTCCTCTGTCCCCCGCCTCGTTTCAGCCCTTGTTGGGATGGGGCAGAGGTCTCAGGCTTCCGAGGGGTTTGGCAGCTATTACAGTTCCTCAGCTGGTAAAGTAATTTGTGAAGGGAAGAATACATCCTTTGTGCTGTAGAGACAGGCCTGGTGTCTATGGGAGGAAAGAGGAGAAATGTCTGCCCTTTGCAGAGAACAAAAATCACAACCTGCTTCTTCATATTATAATCTAGTAATGTGAAGTAAGGAAATCCTTCAGAAGCTGTGGAGATACTAGTAAGGAAAACTGTACTCTTAGGAGTGATCAGAGCCTTCTCACATGAGCCATCTACCTTTGTATTAAAAAGGATGAAATTGTGTCCTGTGGCATCCTGTCTCATTTGCTCTGGTAAGGCCAAGGTTTGTGTGCATATTATGCTTTCTTTTTCTGTGCAATAGCAACATGTAACTCATTGTGCTGGTTCCCCTTCTTGCATTTCCTCTTTCCCATTCACACCCTCTCAAGCTGCTCTATGCCTCCCTTCAAAATGTCTTAACATGCTCTTAACTCCCATAATTTTCTCTTTCCCTATTTTCTTTTTTTTTTTTGGTGTTTTTAATGCTGCTCTTCCACCTATGCCTTCTAATTTTTCACAGATCTTTCTCTAAGCTCCGTAGTTCCAACTTCTCCTTTGTATTCTTACCCTCTCTCTTTTCTCTGTTATTCTCTTGCTGTTTTCCTCATGTTTCCTAAATCAACTCATCTTTCTGCCAGCTTTAAGCCTGCCTGCTCCTCTTTGTTTTCACAGTGAAAACCAGAATGAGTCTCATGGACTCAGTCAGTTATAGTGAGCTATAGGGAGGAAAAAGCTAGAAAACCATACTGCTGTCCTCTTGCCACTTCCTAGCAGATGACATTATTTCTTATCTCTGCGCCCTTTATCTGCGTAGATTGGGCTCCACATGGCTTCTCAGGCTTCACGGGTTCTCTCTGTAGCTGCTGCTAACAGAGAAGGCAGACATGAGGAAGCAGTATTTCCTTTGGGCCTATCCAGTGTCAGAAGGCACTGACTCCCCATTTGAAGAGAGGGGAGTGATGAGGAAAGGGGGCAAGACAGAAGATGTGTCCAACAAAGACAGCCCTGCTATCAAAACTGAAGGCAGGTTTAACAATCATGTCTGGATAACATTTCTTCAGGTTCTCTGAAAAGCTTATCCAAAAATTTTTCCCTGTCCAGAAGCATGATGACACTTTATTCAGAGCTCCAGGAAAAACAATTGTGTGTGAATGTTTAAACAAAACTACAGCTTAAACCCTCTCTCCACACTGCTATAAATCACTGAAAGCTTTGCCTGAGTGAAGATGGTGGAACAAATTGCTAAGCTCAGTTTGGTGCCCCCTTAGACCTTGGGTGTGTATGCTCAGCATTGCTCAGTTACCCTGTGAACACAAGTATGGGGCCAGCCCCTTTCATTGTGTAGCAGCATCTGGGACACTCGGGGAATTCAGTGAGATGCTGCATTCAAGAAAGGTCTCTGAGCTTGTTCCAAACACCTCATAGCCAAAACATAATAAGGGCTGACCACCAGTGTTTTCTTATGGTGTGTGATGACTTGGATTATACAAATTCTGCCCTTTCCTGCCCCTGCAACGGCCAGAAATGGAGAGTGCAACATCATATGTCTCCTTTCTTCATTGCCAAATTTGAGAGATAAGCATGTGTTGTAATTTAGCAGATAATACAGTCAGAAGGCTGGTATGGAAGCTGCCCTCTTTCGAGCAAAGTGCTTGTCCCTGTAAGGAAAGGAAAAAAAAAGTATGTTAGATGCTTTCTGTTGTTTGTTATCATAGGGATCTGCAAGCACTGAGAGAATTTTGAAGTGCTCACAGGCGTAGCTTTTCCTCATAAGGCAAAGATGAAGGATGTTGACTTACCACAAACACAAGGAGATGATTATCAGATGGAAAAAGGGGGTACGGAGTCTGCTTAAGAAATATTTCTTAATGACAGAAGTTGCATTCAGGACTATATTTGAGACACGCAACAGAAAGTGCGCCCTGCTCTCCTTCACAGCTGCAATCCCCAGGACGCAGGCAGCACACAAAAATGCTGGCACTCTCCCATCCCTACGCTATTCCAGCACTGTAGATACCAGCACACAAAATGATGCTACAAGGGAGGTCTGTTTACCTTGATGTGGAGACCATTGTGAAGTGCTTTGCCCATTTTGTCAGAGACACAAGTGTTTTGCAAAGTTCTCCTGAGATCTTCCACCTTCCTAAAAGGGCAATATCCTTCCTTAACTTCCAGGCTTTTATTTTAATGAAATTTTCTATTTTTCTGTTAAAACCATGTTTTGGGGCTGCTGTGGAAGTCTGTTTTTTCATATTTTTTTTTTCTTGCTGACCTCAACTCTGTAGGAAATGAATTCCCATCTGCAAGTGAAGTCATCTGAAAAACATCGCTGGCTCACGGTTTAAGCAAGGTGAAAGTTCTTTATAGTTTGAAGGTGGCAGTTTTTGCCTTCACTGGGAAATGGCATCCCACCAAAACCAGACTGGAAGCACAAGTATTTAGTATTTGTGAAAACATGTTAGTTGTTCAGTAGGCACATTGGACACCCAAATGATATGAATCAGTGTAACAACAGAGACTACCAGTTAGGCTTTGCTACAGACTGGTGCTTGTATCACTCTTGAACCCCTTGAAGACATTATCTGTTTCTGGAGACCATTAAGGACATAAGTGGGGTTTTTAGTTCCTTTTTTTCAAGCATACACTAATGTTATAGTATTCTGAACTAGATATAGAGTTAGAAAGTCAAGATGTGTCAATGTGGCGAGAGAGAACTTTTTTCCTTATTTATAAAAAAAAAGAATTTTAGTGTCCTGGGGACCTACTAACATTAAAAAAAAATCATGACCACTGAGACTTCAGGTATTGCTTGATTGATTAGTATTTCCTGTGTTGTCAGTGGTCTAAATTGCATTTTCCATGTCGATATTTCTACCAAAGGAATCTGTTTGAGAGGTTTCTAGGCCAGCCTGGTTCTTTGTGAAGAAACATAGCACAGCACCTCTCATCTAGACTGAAATTCAGCCCAGTACTGAGCTGACATTCTATTTAAGCATTAGGAATTGAGAACTGCTTGGATTCTGTACAGGATGTTTTTATTATAAATAAAGACTAAATGCATCTGATTTGAATACAAATCAGGAACAACAAATTAGGCTTTCATGCACCTTTACTATCCTTCACTTAGGTTTTTTTTGATTCAGTGAAATTTTGCAGGCTACTGTATAAGAAGAAAATATTTTTTATATTTGCAAATTTCTGTCAGAGCAGAGAGTAGACAGTGCCTATTATTAATGGGGACAAATTCTTCTTAAAAGAAACTTAACAGATGTTTACAGCTTTGCTAAATTTTGTTTGAACTTGGATATAAATGCCTCAGGCTGGTCTAAAAAGATGAAAAGAAATTAATACCCCTCTGAATATGTCATCCTAAAATACTTGGCCCATTTATTTTCTGAAGAAAATCCCTTGTTTTTTGTCTATCTAACAAAATCGGTTAGTGTTTCCTTGAATATCCTCAGCTTTCTATACCTGAAGGAAGGAACTTAAAATCTGTCAGGGGGTGTTAACATTGTGCCTGGTTGCTGCTCTCCTGAATAGCTCCTCTTGCCCAAGATTTGAGCTGTTGGAAGACAGCGGTTTGAACATGCCAAGCAACTGAATCTTTATGAACAACTTTACAAGTTAGCCGTGATAAAATTTAGCTGAGCCTGCCCTTGGTGCTGAGTTGCCAGGCCTGCCAAGCAGGGACAGCACAGCTCATTTTGAAGAGGGAGGGGATTTATGATGCTGTGTCCATGAGGTGGAGGATTATGCAGTAAGTCTGCCCCAAAACTGGTAAGTTTGGTTGAAGACCTATACTGTACTTCTTTACCTGAGCAGTACCAATCACATCTGCCCCAAGCATCCCTGCACTGTGCAGTATAAATAGTCTTTACAGCCTTGTTTTCCCTGAACAAAATATTAATGGGGCCACCCAATTAAGAACAATTTTGATGTTAGGCAGAGAAGAAAACACACATCAACCAACTGAAAGCAGAGCACCTTGGTGATGTTGCTGGACAGGCAAGAGATAAGAAAATGTTGTTTCTGGGGTTCTTTGCCAGTTAAATTTTTTTATGTGTTGAAGTGTCTGAAGTGCAGCTAGGTCTATACATTCTTCTGCAAGATTCAAAATGCTTGACATTGTAACCTCAATAATATTCTTCTAACAGTGTTTTTATTTTATGCCAGCAATAATATTTCAATCTCTCTGTTGAGGTCTAAATGAATGACATTCCTATGGCTTTATAAAAGAGTAGCAAAGATCACACTCAAGAAGTGTTTGTTTTACAGTATTAAAGTTTTAAAAGACTCTGCCAATTATGGTGAAATAAAATTGACAGGTTTCCTTTGTGTGTGTTTCAAAGTGTATGTAAGCTTCCTTTGGCAGGGATTTAATCAATCTGGTATCTTTATACAGTGCCTTGGCTAATATGAGCTGGTTACAGCTATGGCATATTATTGTGATGTTAATAATAAACATAATAGTTATCTGAGGTCAAATGAAAATTTCCTTTTTTCTTGTGTCTTGCACAGTCAGATACAGTGAGCAACTTGACCTAAATGATGTGCATGTTGCTGTGTTCCACAATTACTGTTCTATATCCTTGGATTGCTGAGTCTTACTGCAGAGTTTGGTGAGCTAATCCTGGTTAATAAAGTTACTCAAATGCTTAACCATTGGCAAAATTGGATGCTGGGGCATTCTTTTGGATGTTGTCTTGGTTTAGGGCAAATTTGGGAGAAAATGGACACCCCAAGACAGATATGAAAACATGCTGCACGCCATCAGCTGCATAAGAATTGATAATATCCACTAATGATTGAAAAAGCTAAGGATTCTTGGGAAGGGCAATTTCTCACATTACTAGAGATTTCTGAATTAACTGAGGAGTGCTCTTTTGTTCTGGCTGCTCAGTATAAGGGAAGAAGAAGCAGGTTTTCTGGGAGGTGCAGAGCCCTCACACCCTAGTGAGTTGGTTCCACAGAGGAAAATCAAACAGGGAACTGGGGCAATTGAGTCCTAATCAGAAGTCACTTAAAAGACCATCCTATACTTTTGCTTATGAGAGCGTTACAGACAGGAGTCATGGCTCATGTAGTTGCTGCATTATAATTGGAGTTCTTGAAATAAAGCTGAAGTAATGCAGCAATGAATCAGGACCAGGAGCTGTGCACATGCACGATTTTAGGGGGAAAAAAAAAAAAAAAAGAAAAATAGGCTTTTTAATGTATTCCTGTAAATGGGAGTTACTGTTAGTCAAGAAACATAGTAATGAACCTGTATTATTCCAAAGTGAATGCCAGATGATTCTGTTCCTTGTGCCTTCTACCTAAAGTGAAGATTGATTCATTCTCTGAAGAAGTTTCTAGTTGGTTTGGTGTCTTGTGTGTCTACCTAGAAGTCTCAATTTTTGTCAGACCAGGATAAAGACAATGGATTTGTTTCTTTAAGGCTCAGTACCAGAGAATTTAATAAATGCTCTTTCATACAGCAATGGTAGGAAACAGATGTGGGTTATGGCCCGAGGCAAGGAGTGCATGACAAAGCTTGAGCAGTACTAGAATACTTGGTCTGTGCATGCAAAAACAAGAATATGATGGACAAGCTGTTGTTTGTACAGAAAAGAAAAAACTCACCAACCTATAAGGGAAACAGTCATGGTCATCACACTGAGGTAGAGCAGACAGTCAGGGTGGAGTGTACAGTCTGAGGCTAGGCCAGCCAATCAGATGACCAGCTGCCTCTGAAAAGACAGTTGTCTTGAGTTGAAGACAGGTATCTGCTAGGGAAGGCAGAACCCTCCCTCAGGACCCCCCCCTCTTTCCTCTGAATTNGCAGGGATGGATCAGATGGGTCCCAGCGGGGCAAGCAGAAGCAGCAGCAGCAGGAAAAACCGGCCTCTCCTTTTCCAAGCAAAACCCAGCACTGAGTGTGTCGTCCCTAGTCCCCCTTCCTGGCCCGGCAAGCCTTTGTCTTGCAAATACACTTAAGCATCGGCCATCAGGTTCCCCCGCAACAAATGGGACAAAAAATTCCATAACTAAAGAGGACGGAAAAAAAAAGAAAAAGAAAAAACTAACACCCCAACCCCCCACAACAGTCTATTCCCTTTCTCCTTCTTTGTCTTCATTTATGTGCTCTTGTTTCTTCCTTTGCTATAAGCACTTGCTTCTCTGCAAAGCTCAGTGAAATGTACCAATATTTCTTCTGGTGATCTAGCCCTGATGTAGCAAACCTTAAGGTCAAAAAAGCACCAGACAGAGTGCAGTGTGGGGAATAGGAGGATGCAATTAACAGCAATAGAAAGATGGACAGAACTGAACCTTTTGGCATTAGCCTGAGCTGTGGTTGGCTTAGCTATAAAATGCAACTATGGCTCCAATGTCAGAGCAGAGAATTAATTGGAACGACAGGCTGTCTGGGCAAAGAGAGGGGAGTCTGGGCAAGGAAAGTGCTTGCTGGTATCTGCTTCTGTTGGGTTCATGGAAACAAACTTTTAGAATTAAAAATGAATTGGAACCAGAGTGCGCACCTGACTGACACACTTGATTTCTTTCCTAAAGGAAACAAGCCTGCAAGATCCCCAAACTGGCTTGCCAGGTTAACATCCATGTGCAAATCTACAAGTTCCTCACAGAAGGTGGCCAGGCTTTTATTCTGCAGCTTCATTTTCTATCTACTTTTTCTTCCCATTTGGAACAGAATTTTGTGAAACAGCCACAATATTCCTATATATATTATTCTAAAACCAAAAACTGTCTTAATTGAAGCACTATTATGTGGTATTTTGATGGGCAGCTTTCAATAGTGGCCACAAAACTTCATTTTGCAGAGCTGGAACAGAAAAGAGTGTGGAAGGAGATATTTGAATTAGGAGACAAACTCACATTTTAGAGATGAGAAATATCTGACTAAAGACCAATTTTTTATATTCACACAAATACAGGATTGCTTCATGGTACAGCTATATTGGTTAGTTTAATCTATGAAGCATTTACACCAGGCAGCATTTAACTAGTTTTGGTGCTGTTGGTAGTGTAGCAGAGAACAGTTATTTCTAATCTGAAATCTGAAGAAATATATCCCAATTCCTCTTGTACCAGGGACACTGCTCCTGTGCTAAGTTCCATTAAAAAATGTCAAGCATCACTTTGGTGCATTTTAGCATTTATGTTGTGCCATCAATCTGGGGCAATTCACATGGCCTTAATTAACATAAAAATGCACTTGTCATTTTCTGCTTCAAAAGAAAAATAAAAGCTTTGTGCCATGATTAGTCATTACCACTAATTTATTTTGTTCTGATATAATTAAAGGAAAATACATGCAAATCCTACACTTCATGAAAGAAACCTAATATTGATGAGCCTGCTCATATATGGAGAAAATTTATATTTTCATGAAGGTTATAGCAACCTGGTGTTTCTAAAACCCCTGGGAAATGCCAATAAAAAGGGCACTAAACAACACTGGCTATTGCCTTTTTCCTGGAGAGGCTGAAACTCTCCTGTCCACAGCTCAGGAGAGAGCTCTAGGATGCTACCTCCTTGGGAGGAAAATGTGGGTCTGGAAATGTCTTTCCCCATGAATTGAAGTGTCTCACCTCAGAGATGAGGATTATTTTTGCTGTCACTGGTCTTCTGCAAAACACTTTTCCTTCCCATGGTGGTAGCTGTACCTGCTACTCTGGGGGCCTTCAGGTTTGAAGAAGTCTTGCAAGAGAGTTCTTCTGATAGCTCAGCTTGGAAGCAGAAAGCCGTATCCACTATACAGTGCTTGGCTTAATGCAGCTGGCAATTGCAACACCATTAAGTACATCTTGCCCTGAGAACTGAACTGTGAGCTGATTCCACTGCTGTGGTAATTGTCATCATATTTCCAAAGATGCCCCTTGCCTGTGTCAGCTGGAGTATTTCCATCCATTTCCCAAAAGTTAGGGAGGTGGCATGGGTGGTGTGACATGGCCCAGTAGAACCTGGCATGGGAAATAGCTGGCTTCAACATTTCTGCTCTTCTGCTCCCACATACGGACCTAAATGTGGGTATCTCCTCAGCCCCAGGAGACCCCACAATATGTAGAAAAGTCCAGGTTTCCGGCCCGTGCTGTTGAAGGAGTAGTCTGGAGTCGTTTGTTCGTGTTCTCAAGGCAGTTTAATAATTCCTTATCAAAAGTAGATTTCTCTGCCCTGCCAGGGTCGACACAGAACGCGTCCAGAGACACACTGTGCCCGCCCCGGATGAGCTCTAATCTTTTATACTAATAACTACGTATTAAATGTTTATAATTAATTACCAATCCATGCCCCTCACATCACCATGTCCAGATCTGTGTCAAACCAATCCAAAAGTGCCAGCATCACCAAGAAGATGGAGGTTATGAAGAAGAACATAAGATAACATGCCACGTGTAAAGATTCTCCATCTTGTGCCTCAGACCCCCCTGTAGAGATCTCCAACCCCCCTGTACAGGGCTTTAAACCCCCCTGTACATACATTCAAATTGTCTTCTTTTTACTTATAACTACTACTATTTCTCTATCTAAGTTTTTGTGACTTGAAATTCTTCATACAAAGTTGACAACCTGTTCCATGGATTAGAATCAGAGCTACAGGCATTTTTAGTATCATTCCAGGGTCCCTGACACCTCTGGCAAGGCTGAAAAGCCTCCTGACCAGGTTTTGGGTCAGCCAAAGGCATCATAGGAACCCCCTGGGTTCCAACACCTAAAACCCACAAAAGCCATCCCACAGAACAACGGAGAGCAAAGTGCTGGAGTGTCACACTGGTGAGGGGATAGTGGTGTATTTGTTACCCTTGACAGCAGTGAGTGGATTTGATTTTGGAATGTGGTGGAATGGGGGCTGTCCTGCTCTGTGATTAATTTCCAGGCAAAATCTGTGATTTTATTTTGAATGTTTGAAGATTTTAAGTGGTTGGGCTTTAATCCCTTGAAAAACTGGACTGTCTCCCTGACCTATATTATATGAAAGTACCAGAACACAAAATCCACCCTTGTGCCATATCCAGGGCACTCCATACTCTCTTCTGGAGAATGTTTCCTCCTCATATGTGTGAGTCTGTGCTTGTTTATCCTTCCTATTGTCCATCAAGTTCCATTTGTCCCCTGGATTCTTATAACTGAAACCTTTCAATTTCTAAAGAATTTTTGTGTGGAGGCTTTTAGAGGAGAGGGAGAAGATATATAAGAAATAACTTATTCACTTTAGTAAATCAAATAGATTTAGGAAATAGGATGACCCAAATGCAATGTGACATAAAAAAGTAACATATTTTACTTTGTCTTAGTGAATAAATAGACTACAAATAAATTCCAAAATGAAAGAAAGTCAGCAAATCCTTTATTTTCTATGTTTTCACCCTTTGAAAGAACTGCTCTAGCCTTCCCTTCACATTGTTCATTCAGCTTATTTTCAGAGCAAAAGCAGTCAATTCTGCATTATCTCAATAGAACAGTTTTAATTTTAACACTATTTGCCTGATCTCTCTTTGTCCAGTTAACATTTCCCTGACTTAAAGTTCAACCCCTTTCACAAAGTAACCTCAGGCTTTGATGGTAATAATTCTACCTTCAACAGATTCTGAATACACAACCTACAGGCCCAAAGGAGAAGATTAGCAGAATTTACCCTAATTACTTGGTATTGTGTAGTTGTTAAAAAAGATTTTAGCTCCAGAAAATTAGGCTGTAGCCAGACAGAAGTTAGCCTGGGGTTCAAAAGTCTAGCAATCTTTGGCTCCACACGCCTATAAAAGCAAAGTGTTGTCTGAATGCAAACAGCCTGATGGTGAGAGGCCCCCTTGCACGGGTGACAGCAGCCATTCGTCATGGGAGGCAGTGGGCATCAGAGGAGTCTCTCTAATACTTCCCCGTCGGCCTGCTGTGGATAGAGCTCCATTTGATCCTTCTGCCAGTGGTAATGCCAGGCTGTGCGATGGCTACAGTGAGCAGACCTGCCAGTGTACACTCTGCTCTTGGGTCTTTTTGAAAGGATGAGCTGTGTTTGGCACACAGTCAGGAAAAGTACCCCCAGTGCTGCAGCTGGGTGCCTGCCGCTTCCTGATCTGCTGCTTCTCTGGGTACTGGCTTTAGGTCAATGTAATGAGTGCCTACCAACAATTAATGATGGTTGTGGCACGGGGGCAAGAATCCTGAGTGCCTCTAGTGAAGTGAGTAGCAGACAGCCAACTCCTCATCTTCAAGCATTAAATATTGTGAGAGGTCAAAAGGTTTTACCAGGAATGCAAAGTTTGGAATATTTTTAATTGAAATTCTTTCAAGTCAATCTTCAAAAAAATCTGTCTTAAATTAATGCCTTTTAAAAGCACATTCACCCCCTGGTAAGTGCCTTCATGCAAGCTCTACTGGGTATCACAGAAAACAGTTAACTTAATTTTGAGTCATTAAAACCCTCCATTTATTATTGTGTCCATTCACTGTAAGATATAATAATATTCCCCTTCCTTGAATAGCCAAATTCCTTATCCTGTATAAAGTTGGTGTGTTTGGGTCTGAATGGATTTACTATCTGAATTTACCAAAGTCTTAAATATATGGGTTATGAGGAGAATTTGGAATATGAGTGTTTTGATTAACATATAACATGCCTGCATCTTTGTTTGTTTTCTATAATCTATTTTTATGAAATGTCTGTCTCTTAGAGAGTTGCTGATTGGGGGATATTTTTGTCATCCTATAAATAGTAGCTGCAGATGACATAGAAATAACTGTATTTCGACACTAGAGTTTAAAGCCCCTTTTGGAAAGTTTTATTTGCATGAAAAGATACAACAGCTGGATACATCTCACAACAGGCTACATAAACTAGCAAAATCAAACTTGACCCAAACATTTAAAAGACATTAAATGCCATTAGAAGGTTGTGGCAGATTTGGTTTCCATCCTGGCTGTCATTTCCAGGTCTGTACACTTTCACTGTTATTTCTGTGACCGGCACACATGGGATTCAAAAGACTCTCTGCAAACAAAGACCTTTGAACCCTGGATTAACTCTTCTAACACACTCCTTAAGCAACTAGGAAAATAAAATTATTACCTCATTATCTATTTTGAGAGAATATTTTAACTGGCCTCTGAGGAAAAAGGCTGGAGGGGCCATGCGAGTCACCCGGGTGAGAGCTGATGGTGAGAGGTGGCACCTATCAGTGTGAATAGTTCAAAGTCCAACTGTACCCTTGGAAGCAAAGTCCTTCTGTTGCGATCTCCAGCCTCTGCCCTGGCTTTCTCAAGGGCTGTGACTGTGTTACCAGAGCAGCTGCCCCAAGGCTAATCTCTGACCCAGGCCAGGTGGTGCAAGACAGCTCCTGTCCACATGGTTCAGAAGTAACTACTCTCTTTAGGTCAGCATGGCCAAATTTGGGGTAGTATTTGGCCCAGGTGTCTGCTGGCCTCATATTACTCTGCAAGCTAATTATTAAGCAGTTATGATTTACTAATTCAAAGCATGTGCTGTCCCAAGACAGTGTGAAGGGAATTTGAGGACACAAGGCCTATTGGAGTAAGATCAGACAACTGCCATGGATTGAGGGAGTTAAACTTGGTGCAGTCCAAGTCCATTTTTTCTGTCTGGAGTGGAGCCTGGAGCAAGCTATTCTGTTAACTGTGCCCAGACTTCCTCTCCAAGAAACTAGTCATTTTGCTTCAGAAGGGAGCCTGGGAAGGAGTAAGCATATAAGGCAGCATGAATGATTAGTGCATCAGATGCTGGCAGCAAACAGGGAGCTGAAGTATGTGACTCTTGAGACATCTGTTGATCTTTGACAGGAGCCTGTTTCAACAATGGCAAGGGTATAATTTATGCTTGAAAGTAACCCACATTCAGTACTGACATGCAGCTGACATTTCCTTAGTTTAAGGTCAGATACTCAGTTTTTAGTAGTGGACCCACTCAGCAAGGGCTTTTATTGGAAGCTTAGCCTCATGTCCCTTTCACTTTGAGTATGGTTACTCCAAAGCCGCAGCTACATCTGTTGTCAAATTTGACCTACTCTGGAATGAAGATAGTAATGAAAGTATAGGTTGTCTGTTCACTGTTTGTATTTTTGCCACTGTACTTTGAGCTGGTTCAGTTTTAAATATGTCCCATACATATCCTGTTTCATGAAAAGCAGAACAAGGAAGCTCAACTTCCTATGGAGTTTCATCTGACCTTCCCATGATAATCACAGTTTCTATCAAAAGTCTGTAAGACTTCCCCAGTTCTCTCATGTCTGCTACACATCCTCACGTTAAGCCATTTCCTCCATGTCCCTGTTTTTTTCTTCACTCTGTTTCAGGTTCCTGTCCCATAACTATGGGCTGAGGTAGCACAGTGCTTCAGATGCTGTGACCCATCTGCACGTCTGTGTGCAGATGCTGTGACCCATCTGCTGATCAGAAAGAAGACATGTGCAAGGTGATTGTCCAGCCAGAAGGTCTTGGGGCTGTTATATTGGAACTTTTCTCTGGATTTCCTTTCTCCAATTTGTATTAGTTGTTTTCTCTACCCACCTGGTTGGCTTTCACAAGACTTGTAGAAACTCATATTTTGCTGGAAATTCTCCCTTATTTGTCCAATGTGATTGTGAGCAGTTGTCAGATTTGAAAGCTACAAGGGTAGGAGACAAATGACAGGAAAACTGAAATACAAATGGAAAGGCAGGATGACTAGAGAAGCTCAAGTCCCTCAGGAAATGAGACTATAAAGAAGGCAATGGTGGAATCACCTTGGATCTATATTGGCAGCTGGCAGATAACACAGGCACCAAGCAGGGCAAAAATGTTTCTTAAAGCTGGTTTCTGCCAGTTTTTCTCAAAAGCGTAGTGTGACCAGGGTGAAATGGAAATTCCTCAAAGTGTGATATCTTTATGCCTTCTTATCAGGTTTGTGTATTCACAACTAATGTCACCACAGTGTCCAGGAGAAACCAATACCATGACATCCCCACTACAAATGGGCCCAGTTCAAGCACTTAAGAGGTTTTTTGTGTAGGTAACAATGAAGTGTTACATGTTATTTACTTTATCTCCACTTTATCTCCACTTACACCTTTGATACTTATGTCAGCTGACATGAGTTAACTAATGATAATGCATATAAAACAAAGCCATTTAGATGCATGTGGTGAAGATTTGGTATCAGTTACATGCCTCTGAAGTCAGCAGGGTCCAAAATCTGACACAGTGCGTATCCAGAGGAACACCCTCCACAGTGTTTGCACTTTTTCTGTGGACAAAGCTGACAATTTATGCTTATTTTTTTATATTGGACATTACAGCTAATGCAAATCTTTGTGCCAGAGAGGATTTTAATCCCAAAGAAGGAACAAAGTTCCTCTGAGAAGGTTAACTTAAAATCATGATGGAAAGTTCTGTTGGTAGAAAAAATGCCGTTGGTATGTGCTTACCTCTTTAACCTGAAATTTCCTGGTGGTTAGAGTTATATGCTTGTGCTTTTTCATAGATATCTCATTTGGGAAAATGGCCTCACAAGTCTCATCTGAGATCAGCAGTAGCCGTTTTATGATCTAAGTTCCTTGTGAGGCTGTTATGCTCCCAAATATACTCTGGTAGTATAAAGGCTCTCAGAAAATGGTGTTGGCCCCTTTCTTCAGAAAATCTAGAGATTTAGGAGTCTGGCTTTTCTGTAATGGCTTACATTTCCTCTCCAGAAGATCTGGAGCCTGTCTCAGCATTAGAGATTTTAAACCCCACTCACAAGAAGATCCTTCTGGTCTGTCAGTGATGCCATCGTTCGTCAAGGGACCGGGACTGCAATGCCATCATAATGGTCACTTTGCAAAGCTCTCCCGTAAGGGACAGGCTGACTGCTAGAGACATAGAGCCATTCCTTCCCTTTCTCACCATCCTCTGCAGGCAAAGGAAAAAAAAAAAAAAAAAAAAAAAAAAAAAAAAAAAAAAAAAACCCACTAGAACCACTAGGCAGTAATAGAAAAGATAATTTCCTTCTTCACATAAGGAAGCTACCTTAGGTGGTTACATTATATTCTTTTCTTTACAGAGTCTTGAAGCTCCACTGCAAAAGTATGGCTCCACACTTATAGGAAAAAAGATGTTCCAGTTCATAACATTCTCATGGTTACAAAATTTCTAGGCTATGTTCACCCATGGCTGGTTTATACTTGGTCTTAATCATCCCAACATTGTCTAGCTCTAGTACTTCTCTCTCTTTCCTCTGTTTAGTCCCTGAGGTGCAGCAAACATGCCACCTTACAGTTCTTGTTTTGTTAGAAAAGTTAAGTGCTTTCAGGTGCTTGTCATTACTTTGTTCATTCTATTTCTTTCAGCTTTCATTTGATCTTCTTAAACACAAGCAGTCAGAACTATATACAGAGGAGGTTTCACAAGTACAAAGACATTAATGGTTGCTTAGGTCTCTTGGAAAAAAAGATTAATGGGGATTGTGTTTGCTCCTTCAAAGTCAGATCACACTGATGGATCATAATCATCCTATGAGCAACTGGTGCTCTCAGTTATTTTACTGGCACTCTCAGTTATTTCTCTGTCTCATCTCTTTCCAAGGAGGGTGTTTAAGAAAAAAAATCTCATTAGTAATTGAAATGCTTTGCAATAGTAATGTTGTATTTTATGACATTTCTAACACTCTAGCCCTCAAAGTTGTCCACCTCTTCCTTTAAAATGGCCTATTCCCCCATTGTAATGAAAAATACATTCAAATAAGTATTGTCACTAGCTTTCAATAGCTCATTTCTATTTCTGTGCCAAATTCTCTGATGGCAATATTGAAGAAGATAGGCCCTTCTAGAAAAACCTGACTTATCTTTTAAAAACTCCTTTGTTAGTTGTCCTCTAGCCAGAAGTTCCTCTTTCAACACTACCCATTATCTCTTTGTTGAATTAATAATTTCCCAGTGAAACTCCTCCAATAATTTACACACCTTTCATTCATCCTGAAAGACAGTTATCAAATAAAGATATCTGAGTAGACTGGCATGGTAAACACATGCTGTGCCTTACTTAATTTCTTCTCTTTCCCCCAGATATGTAACAGTATTTCTTCAAAATACTATTTTGTACAACCGCTGATTCAATGAAAAACATGAGAAGTGTTGGTATTTGGTTCTAGACAAAGATGGACTATCCAGATGTTGGAATCTCTTTAAGTCCCTGCACTGGGAACCAGTACAAAAGAATGAGACAACCTTTTCCCTGCACTAGCTTCCCCACATTTACTCTATTTGGGTGATTTTATTTTATGATCTATGTAAATGTCACCTTTAAAGGAGAGTACTCTCTTTCAGGTATAATAATTAAGCACTGCTCTAAAGATCACAGAATACAATGCCTTGTTTGCTTTCTGCTCTGATCCAGTGTGTCTCAGTGACACTTATTTTTGGTATTTATCATTAAGAATTTATGTGGAGTTATTTTCAAAAGTCCTAATGGCATTGAATAAATGAGATATATGTCTAGATATTGGTGCTCAAATTAGTACTCAGAATATATTCTGGGTGCATTGCCCAATGGGGCGATGAATTACAGGAAACAAATCTCCACTTTCTGGATGGCTTTAACAAAACAATTGTGAAATCCATCCCAGAAGAACTTCACACAGAACTAAACAATGATCTTCTAATTCCTCTTTAGGGATCACTTTAATTCCCACTGAAATTAATGTAAAGGTCCCCATCTATTTTGGTGAGTGTTGGGTCATGCCCCAAGTGAGAAAGGGGATTAGGTCAGAAATATTCATAGAAATGAATAACAACTAGAACTAATTTTAAAATACTATTAGAAATGCTCATCCTAAAAAACCATTGTGTATCCCACCTTGCTTTAGCGGTGCTGTGTTTTGTCAAAATGACCTCACCACCTGGAGAGAAATTGGTTTAACTAACAAAGGGTCTTGCTATGAAACTTCTAGTTTCCTTGTTTAGTAATTGCAAAGTGGAAGTTTTGAGAATCAAATGAGAAAAAATTCAACATAGCAAATACCCACTGGCTGAATGTTGTGTGTAAGCAAGGATGACAATTCTTTCTTCACCATCATACCGGGACCTTAGGCTGCTACAGGACAAATTAAGGTGCCAAATCTCTATGGCAGGAGTCTGCAATATGTTTAGCTTCTGGGTTTTGTCACAAAGAGAGATTTGTGCCACTCATCAGAAAGTTAAACAGTCTAATCAGAAGTTTGTAGAGCTGTCCAGTTTGCATAAGCCCACAGAAATTTAAAATAAACATCTTGTATGTGGGAAGGAGCAGGAAGTAGAATATCCTTTAAAAGCCAGCTGTCTGTTTACTGCCCAACTTGTAATGAAGCTGTTTGTTTTTAACTTGGATGTTACTTGTATTCTCAACTACTTAGTAGTATGTATATCTACACATTGTAGATATGTGTAATACCCATTACCATAAAGGTGGTGTTTTATGTCTTCAGTGGTTTTGTTTTGACACGTCTCTATTTGTGACCATTCTCTCCTTGAAATAATTGATAAAAAATTGCCATAATAGGTCAGCTACTGTAAAGTTTGGCAAGGCATGAAGATCAAGAATCAGTTGTTCTGGCTAGGTGAACTTTAAGAGGCAAGTGTGTGATAATCAACAGAAAGTGCAAATATTTGATTTCAGAAGAATCAAATAATGAAGGCAAAATAAAGATTGTTTTACCTTGTTTATACTCCTATTAAGTTATGGAAGTTATTTATCCCACATTGGAGATCTCACCTGGATTTGGCACTTGCACAAGAACATGCATGCCAATGAAATCCCACACCAGATATGCTTGTAGGATGTATTTCTTTGGGGAGGCCGTGTGTTGTTATCAGGTGTATTTACCCTCAGTGTGTAACTCCTGACTCAGAGAGCTTGTTTTACAACTTTGCTGAGAACATATGGGGAGTGCCTGGGTGTGGGATTAACGTTCTGTCAAGAAAACAACCAAAACAAAATTTATAGCAAGGAGTGTTCAGCACAGGTATCCTGTGTGAATGAATATCCTGTATGGGCTGGAGGCCTTGGCTTGCTATTTCCTAAGGTGATATAGTTCAGTGTGTGCATTTGTTTATTTTGCATTTCTATAAACAGAAAGTGGAAGTCCAACATAGTTGACCTAGATTGATAGGTAGTTCACTAGTTCAATAACTTTGGCCAATGAAGTTTTTCCACAGAGATATGCATATATGCCTGGACAAATTCCACCTAACTACCTGTTACTAGTTTCAGCTGGACACAGGTCAGCCTGGCAGGCTTTGAAGCAATGCTACTGTTTCTATGTGGTGCTTGGATGGACCAAACAAAACAAAAAAAAAAGGACATAAAAGGCTGTAATAACCACAATGGTATATGCCACAAGCTTTCTATGCATCCTAACAATACTGATGAAGGCTGTGGCATCAACAGCCACACGCTGCAAGAGGGGAGAGTGGCTGGGTCAATCAAGATTCAGTGAGCACTTGCTCATTTAACTTACCACAAATCTATATCCGGTTTCTTTGGTCAGAACATATGCTACAGGGGATATCCATAGGGGGCTGCATGCTCTGTGGTTACACAGCATCCTGGGGAAATGCTTGATGACCAAATGGCTGTCAAGCTTTCCAGGTTAGGCTCTGCTAAGGGGGACACTTGGACTTTCCAGCAGGCCAGCATGTCCATGGGCAATGGTTTGAACAGGGGTGAAGGGGCACAGTGGAGCAAAAGCAAAAGCACAACCACAGAGCTCAGGATTTTTCCTTCTACTATATTAACAAGGAAGAATTGAAGGTGTGAGAGCAAGAAAGATGTGAGAGTTAGGCTTCAGCCACTGCTTTTCAATTTTGTTTCAGAAAGAGGACAGTGCAGAACACACCAAGTAGCCCCACCATCTAATCCTTGGACATAGCAGGGACACAGCTTCAGCCCATATTACCCCTGATGTGGCAGGGATTCGTGCAGAATGTCCCCCTCAAAGTCAGACAGAATTTTCAGGCTAACATTTTACATAAACCATTCTCAATATCTGGTGGAAACCCAGGCTGAAATCTGTGGCAGTTAAGCTGTCTGAGGTTCAGGGCTGCAGTATCTATTGAGAGGGTGGTTCCTGTACACAACAGGGAAGCAGCTGCCTCCACTGCCTGTGTTTTATCTCTTGGGACAAATATGTCATGACCCTAATTTTCACTTTTTAATTAAAAGCCTTTTAAGGTTGTAGATCTTTGACTAGTATTTTAATGGGTTATTGACACAACTCTTGGCACTGTTGTGTCAATTGTATCATTTGGGTAAGAAACTTAACCCAGTGTCAAAAACTGAATGCATTTGTTGAGTCTATTTTTAATCTTTAAACATGAAATCTGAATATGCTTCTAGACAGTCACAAAGGTGATTATGTCTGTTCTCTCCTTCTAAGGAAATGTGCTTTCCTAATAATGTTATTTATAGCTAGAGGCTGTTAAAGCGACAGTCTGCCTACATATCATGTAAAACTGCTTGCTGGAGTAATTTCACGTTTTTCTTAAGCAATGTGGCAGTAGAGAGATGGCCGAGTATTATGTAAGTGCTTGCTTGGCTGCTTATTCATGTGTCCCAAAAGCTCAGTTATGCTCCAGTGTCTCAGATCTGAAGGATCTTGCCATGTTGTACTGTGCTCTTCCTTTACAAAATTTTGCTAAATATTCTGATTCACAGCTTGAAGCTACAAGTGTCTTCTGACAGGGTAAGCTGAAAGGCAAACCCACTCTTTTGAGATCTTAAAGAGCTTGTAAGAAGTTCTGCTGGTTTGAAAGCAAAA